>BGPR01005985.1:0-17530 GCA_013235015.1 Araneus ventricosus | reverse complement strand
GGACATGCATTTACCTTTTTCAAGCCGGCAGAAAATTCTTGATTATTCTTCTTGATGAATTCCGGAAGACCCGCCCCTCAAAAAGGGGCTACCTCCATTCTTGACGAGTACTGAGTCCAACATGGCGAGAGATATCTGTCAATGAGGTGTATACGATTCATTTCAGCAGTGAGGAGAGGCAGGGCGGGTGTGCGTTGGGGCTTCTTAGAAGCTGGGTCCTTCGCACGGTAGTTCTGAGGAAAACTAGAAACAGTTCTGAGAAAAACAGGAGTCTAGCGGTGGCCAGCAGAGAAGATCTTGAGACGGTGTGGAGGAGAGTGAAACTGTGAGAGCTTAACTGTGTTTCGCTATTATCAGAGGAGAGGACTGCGGACCGTCGTGGGAGAAAAAGTCGGAAAGTGAGTATAATGCTCGTTAAGAAATGTAAACATGCTGCGGGGAGGGGTGGGAGAAGGTGCATTACTACTACAGGATAATATTTCTCGGGCTTTTTATTTTGGGATCGAGGATATAATTAGGTATAAATTGAATTGCTGCATTTTCGTGCGTGTCGAGACTATTAAAGAATTTTGTTGCAATTTTGACAATGTATTCTTTTAGAGAGGGGTATTTAAGTGCTTTACGAATTTCAGTGTCGGAGATATACCATTTTGCATTACAGATTGACCGAATTACCGAGTGATATTGAACGTCAATGATTTTAATGTTGGTTTTAGCTTCATTACCCCAGATCGGACAGGCATATGTTAAAATGGGACGCAAATAGGTGTTGTGAACAAGAAACTTCGTTTCCCTAGGCATTTTACATTTCCGAGATATTAATGGGAAAAAATTACGCACGGGGTCTCGGAATTTATTTTTAAGGCAGATAAAAGCGGGTTTCTAAGTTAATTTACAATCTAGAGTAAGTCCTAAATACTTACATTCCTGAGACCAGGGGATAATTTTGTCATTAATGTTAATGGGGGGGTGGGGTGGAAACTGGAGTAATTACGCGCATTAGCAAACAAAATAGCTTCAGCTTTTGAGACGTTGATTTCTATTTTCCATTTAATGAACCAGTCCGCAAGTTCTTTCAGATGACGATTAAGAGCAATTTGAATATATTTGGGATTTTTGATCCGGGCAAGTATTGCTGTGTCGTCTGCGTACATGCATAATAAAGTATTGAATTGTTTGGGTATATCATTAATATATATTTATATATATTAATGATATACCCAAATAATTATTACCCAAATAATTATTATACATTATTAATTAATGTATAATATTTGTTAGCCTTTTAACTAAAAATATGCATGCTCATTAGTAACACTCCTGGAAGAATGGAGCGTTCGCTAACAGCCAGTATGATCTAACGGAAAGCCAACGCCTTCTGGATTAACGAATAGAAATGCGAAATTCTTTTATGTCCTCTATATTGATTTCTATACAGAGATTTAAATAATTTTCTAGCTTTATTCAATTTTCTTCATCGTTACTGCTCCATGACGACCTGCATCAGATCCTCCCAGAATGACGACATTATCAGACCCGATCTTCATATAAATAAAATTCTAGCTTTATTTTCTCATATTGCATTTAGAAAATTCAGAAGCTCATAATTGTTAATATAAACTGCTTAGAGGTACAGTTATTGCCGTTTCTACAGGCAGTGGTCACATTTCATTTCGCAATTCTCTGCAACATAACTGAAATAATTCCAGAAGAGCTACTAATCTTATGAAAAGAAAATAGGTGAACTATATATAGAACTGTCTGTATTTAAGAATAAGCAATTATAGAATCTGTACATCCCAAATTCTAAACTTCACTTTCATTGAAAAAATCACTTTCTATGAAAAATGTATTAAAGTGAATAAGAATTAAATAAAAGACGTTTTAATTCTTTGCTTTTATAAACAATGTGTCCAAGAAGTCATTGCAAAATTACGTGAAACAAAAACTAAAAAATATAGACACAGGATGTCTTTATTGACTTGCAATAGGACTATTAACCTTAAAAAATCTCGATATGAGAACCCTTAGTAGCGAATAGAATGTTTAAGCCAAAAGCGATTTCTTGTCGTGTATTTGTGCTTGTAAACAACAAAGGAGTTATGGTTTGAATAGCAGCTGGGATAAGCTTATTCATTTTCAGCTAATTTGTACCTGGCATTTGATACACATAATCTTTCACGGAACCCCACATAAAAAAAAAATGTTTGGTGCTTGAATATGGAGATCGGGTGAAATATTTGCAGCTATCTATTGGATTATAGAAATAACTTCACTTTGAAACAAAAACTCTTGAAGCGTGTAAGTAGTACGTAGCATCGAAAATACGCCACTTTTCCTTGTATGTTTTTGTAACATTTTCTTTAATGTGTCCAATAATTCTCAAGCATATAATACATGAAACTCACTATGTTAATAAATAGCAGTTATCTTCTTTGAATAATTTGGAAGGTTTTTTTCGTTCAAATGAAACAACGAAAATTCTGATAGTGCTTACTTTTTCTTGTATATTTAAATATTTATTTATTGAAAATAAAGGAAGATTGGCAAACAGGAAAACATCTATTAGTTCATAATTGAATAATGTTAAATCTTTTTTGAATAGGGTTCTAAACAAATTCTTATTTTTTAACTTTCTTACATATACTGTAGGGCAGTTTTTGACTTTCTCGTATATAAAGTATACAAAACGAAAAAACCTTCTCAACTTCAAAATTTTGAAGAATCACCAGGTTTTAAACACACTATTCCACTCCCCCGAAAAAAGGAAAGGAATTTTGGAATCATACATGTGTTCCAGTCTGTGTGTGTATATCTTCAATTCAACCATTCGATACCTTCAGGGTTATAAACCGGGAGATATGGGGAGGCACTGCGTTCATATCTATCTATATAAACACTGTAATTTAAAAACGCAGCAAACTGAATAGCTGAAATTCAAAATGCCATCCTAATATAAAAATTTTTATTTTTGGACAAAATCCTACAACAGCAAGAAGAAATTCAAGAAAGGTGTACTAAATGTTCTTCAATTTAATATGAACTAAACGAAACAAAACTATAAAAGTTATATTTGCAAAGATTTTGATAGCATCCACATTTCCATTCATGCTTATTTAAAATATTATAATCAATTTTGTTTGCCTCATTAATTTGCATATTGCTTATAACATTTTATTATTCTGTGTATTCTCTGTGTTTAATTTTTTTCTAGCCCATTTTTTTAAAAATTTACTCGTTGTGACTTTTATTCTTTGTGTGTTTGTTGTTTATAGCTCTCTGTAAATGGAGTTTTCTCTGTAGTGTGCTTTTCTTTAAATAAATAAAGAACATCCATGGAAAAATTATATAAATTTTTAATTATTGCATTCATTTAGTTTTGCGTTCCTATACCGTCTCATTAGATGCTTGGTTGCCAAAATACAAAAACCTTAGGCATAAATATTTTTCCAAAGAACTTTAGTAATAAATTGGTTCAAGATATGCTATCTAAATTTGGTATTAGAAGCATATTTCAGAATATTTTGGAGAATCTTCAACAGTCAACTGATTGATTCTTCTAATAATCGTTTAATATTATTTTATTTGAATCGTAATATTTGTGTATCTTTTTCTTATCATTATTTTCCATGTTTATTTTATTTTATAATTTTATTTATTTGTATGTCGGTCGTTATTTTTCTTATGTTTACAACTTCTATGTATTTATATTGCTATTATTAGACGAGTTGAAACTCATGTTCAAACATGTCAGTTTTCTCTTGCTAATGTAACTTTATTACTAACACTATACTTGATAATGAACACTCAATATTAACCATAAGTGCCTTGACAATTTATAATTCAAATTTTTTAATTTACCTTCCCCTTTCTACATTTCTGTAATAAACTTAAATCAAAAGTCATTATTCAGAGAAATCAATTAAAAAAATTTGGTTTAATTTTTAAAAGTTAATTGCTCAGTTTTGATCTTGTTTATATTTCACGTATTTCTGCTCAGTAACTGACGCTAATATGAGAATATTTTGCTATTCACAATTTTCTGTTTCTATCAGTACTTCATATTCATGACAACGTCTTTGATTACTTTTAAATTCCATACATTGTGCTTCTCTTCAAAAATATTTTTTGGTGATTAATCCTCTCAGCGATGGGTTCTTTTCGCCTTTTTTTGTATTTCATGTGAAACTAACTATTTTCATTTGGTTTTTTTGTACTTCGCTTTTATTTTCATGTCTTTACACTTGTATTTATGCAACTCAATCTCTTTATTTTTGTTTTTTTAATAATTTTCCATATTTTAATTTCAGCAATAGCTTTTCTTTGTTTTTCATTTACAATCCAATTTTTCTCTTTAGATGAATTATATTTTATATGTGGCACCACAATACTAATACTGTTCCAGTATGCAGCGTCCGCTATATATCTATTCTTTGAAGGAAACACAAGACATCTTCATGTAGGTTCATCAGGTGGGACCTGCACAATGTAACTAGTATAATGCGAGACAGGCATCGATGTTATGTAATCTTTAGAAAGAGCTTAGACAAAAACCACATTGATAAATACATCATCTGTAATCATTCAAGTAATTAAATTTATAGTTTTAATTTAATGACTGTTGAATTGCCTTCCCTGAAATATTGTTCAATTTTTTTAAATAATACACAACTTCGTCTATACGCTAACGGAAAGAGTTAATCCGATGTTCTGAACTGAAGGTGTAATGTGGTATTAATGCCATATTTGGATGGACAGTATTTGAAAAAATGAATCCGAATTCTCTGAACATTATCTACAAAAGAATCAGAAATAATAATGATAGAATAACTTCAATGTACCCAAGGAAACCCAAACGAAAGATTTATTGTCTTAGAGGGAACACCATCTTAAACAGAGATCGTGTCCCACAAATCTGGAAAAAGTTTTATATTTATGCAATTTTGCTGATCATTATTATATCTGTTATGGGGAAATAATACTGAAGCGCAGTAAATTGCAGAAAAGCATAAAAACTTATAATAAAATCTTTCTTTTCTTAAAAAAGAATATAATTTTAAATTATGAATAAATTATTGAAAAAAGAAAAAGCAAAATGTTAATACTCTTCAATGATTTGATGTTTATTTTTATTGCTTCCCAAACTTCCAGATTATTTTGTGATCTTGTGTGAGTGTCTGTGTATATATGATTGAGTGCTATTTTTTCAACACAAGAATGAAACCATTTGTTTAAAAATTTGGGAAGTCGTAAAAATCTGTTACAGAATCTTTAAAATTGTTTACAGATTTTCCGATAGATGGCGCTGCCAGATTGAATCGCAGTACGGAGTACGAAGGGAAAAAGCAATAAAATGTCCTTTGCAAATAGTGGACTTAATTGCTTTCTCTGCAAGGTACAGCGAAATTGTTTTTGGGCATATAGTCCAGTACGGTTGTACATTGTATTCAACTTTCTGATGTGTCCAATAAGATGCTTGAATAGAGATTTTCCCCATTCATTTTGTATATATTCTTCGGAATCATGGTTTCACTAATTTTCGAAGGAAAGAGCTTTTAAAAGTATAGAATGTGTAATAAAGAAAAACGTCGGAAATATGTGGCAAAATATAGTGATTCAAATAATACAGATACTACTTTGCCATGGCTTATTGTCTTTCCAGATATTTCCAAAGATTAACGAATGCAGACATTGAAAATATAAAAACCGCCGTACACAAACAGTTGTATTTCATAAAGAACACACGAGCAAGCAACTCAAGAATATCATCTTTGTCTAAAAATGAACTATCCAGGGACTGAGAAGTAAAGTACCTCGGCCTCTATCTTAATAGCAAACTGACCTACAGTAGCCGCGTAAAATAAAACGCAAAAAAACTGTGGCCAAGGTGCACCAAAATACCCCTGATTAGAAGTCATTCTCCATTCTCATTGTAGAACAAAGCGATCCTTACTCCCTATTTTGACATACACTCCCCAATCTGGGAACTTGGAGTCAAAACACACAGGAAGAAGATACAAATACTGCAGAACAAAATCCTGAGAATCATCACAAACGCCCAGAGGAATGTCCGCAACGATGTCATCCACATCTCAAGATAGAAAACATCGAAGATTATATTCAAAAACCTTCATGAAAATTTTTTATACAAATTTATAGACCATTAAATTCCTGCAATCAGTGCACAAGTCCAATTCACTCATACCAACATTAAACACACTTATTCATACTCAACAACGAAACAATCGTTTCCTCTTAAGCCCACATAATTTTAGCTGAATCAAACACATCTCAGTATCCTTCTTATTCTTCGGAGCGAAGTTCATAACGAACTAACTTGAACTGATCAATTACTGCTAATCATAAACTCATCTGGCTTACTGGCCAAATCTAAATCGCTGTTTGAAGCTTTTTCTCATTGAGGTTTCATATTAATTCGGGTACTGAGTAGAATTGCGGATGCACTGTCAGCCAATGAACTATATAAGTCATTTAAAACCATCAGCCCTTGCGGTGGTCATCTGTATGAATTTCTACTCATGTAATGAACTGCCCGAGCAGTGGTATTTTTAAAGGCTTGTGCTATAGCATTAATAATTATTTTGTTTAACATACGTTGAGTTGTAAAAAATTCTATTTTTATAATTATCGATAATTTTATTGATTCAACAATCGTCACAGCAAATGATTACAAAAGAAATTACACCAGTTTAAAAATAAGGTATACAAGAATTAATAATAATCAAAACTACAATTTGTGGTTTAAAAAATAATCGTTCAATTCTTAGTATTTAAATCAGATTTAATTGTCTGCTGCTTAACTCGATAAAAACTTCCTGAGAGGATAGGATCTTGTTTCTATCTCTCAATTTTAACGGTAGTACGTGCACCACCTTGCTCTTTTCATGGTTGTAATAACAAGAGAATTTAACAAAATTCATATTCCTCAGAATGGGTTTGCGTCAATATTATGAAACTAATATTACAGCTGTCCTTGAGTGCCCGCACAACATGCGCTTCTACTCAGTCCGAGTTCTTATAAGTTATGAAGAGAAACAAACATAGGACAATGCTTTAAATCTAATAAGGTTTGGGTATTATATATATTGCGGTATCATTTACCATATTAATTTTATATAGATTTGTTTTTTAGAAATAGTTGTAATTTAATGTTTTGACATATATTCTGTTTGAAGATGTGAATGAACTGTTACAGATTTTTTGTTAGTACTATCATCAATGTTTCAAATATTTTCCATGCGTCATTACTACATTTAATAAAAGTTAAACCACTGGCGTGATCTGTCTTGATACATAAAATAAAAAAAATCAATATAAATTGAAAATTCTTTCCCGATAGCTATTCTAAAAGGTTTGTTAGTCTTTCAACTAAAACTATACATGTTCTAGAAATGGAGTGATCTATACCGCCAGTATTAACTCATGCAAAGCCAGCGCCTTCTGTCAAGCTGAAAATGCAACCGGTTAATCCGTCAGTTGTCAGTAGGCAAAATTAGAACATTAATGGAATGACATTCGTGATAGCATGCCGTAGTTAAATGTTCTAGAAAATTAGTGTATTAGCTTTTAAATTCCGTTAATTGAAAAACGAGGTAAGTATGGATAGCTGACGAGAAGGAAAATAAAACACATTGTTCAGTCATTTCTTTATCATAAGGAAATCTGAGTCTCCAAGGAGTTCACTACCCAATTCCTCACAAGTGGAGAAACTTAGTGAGTTTCATAGCAATCAATTTGTTGCTGATCATAGAATGAAACGATTAACAAATAGAAACTGCGAAAAATTTTGTGTTCTATCTATCGGTTGCTATCCAAAAGATTTAAATAAATTACTAGTTTTTTTTCATTTTATAAGAAACATATATATAAATTATACAATGTACTTACTTTGTTTTATATACTGAGCAGAAATGCCTAGCAATAGTTCTCATTGAAACAAACCAATCTTAATGTGTTATAGAATAAGTTTTTATAGAATCTAAATTTCTCAACTTCACTTTCACTAAAAAATCACTTTAATTGAAAAGATTGTTTTGAAGTGAATAAGAATTAAATAATGGACGTTTTCATTCTTTACTTGTATAAATAGGACTTGGGCACATAACAAAATTATGTAAAACAAAAATTAGCAATATAGGCGTAAGATATCTTTCCTAAATTACATTAGTTAATAAATCTCAATGTGAGATCCCTTTGTAGTCCATAAATTGTCCAAGCCGAAATTGACTGTAATGCATTTGCAACCATCTGAAGAGATATGATTTGAACAGGAACTGTGATACGCTTATTTATTTCCTGGTAATTAGTACATAGCGTCTGATACATAAAATCTTTCATATAACCCCACATGTCAAAATCTATGGGACTTATATGACATGACTTGGAGATCGTATGACATGACTGCGGAATGCAATTGACTTATAAAATCCTCAACTAGGGACATCTATTAGATTCAGGGAATAACCACACGCAGAAGTGGACCGAGGTAGTATTACCAACCACGCAAGGCAACAATATGGCACCCCCACACACACATATCCAACGTATATTTTGAAACTTTATAATGTCCGTATTGTAAATATCAAACAAAATTTTACTTTGAAATATTCCTTTTTACTTAATAATATGATTTATATGAATATGATGAGAATTTTGATGATTTTTGATGAATTTTGATGAATATGATGAGAACAAAACGTGTTTTCTGTCATTGAAAATGCTACTTAATGAAGTTATAAAATTTAAATCTTTTCAACAAACACATTCGCCGATATATCCGTATTTTAAAAATTATTGTCCTTTTGGACAATCGCTTCATTTAAAATATTTGCGGTGTGAAATAATCTATTTACTTTATATCATCTGTTCAATGGACTCAGTGTTTTCAGCGTTCCTCATGCAATTCTTCATTTCGCTGACGGATTTCTTTTAATGTATAAGAACTGAAAGCTGCGGTTGTTTCTTCAATCGACAGCGTCTGAGAAGCATTGAGAATGAAATTTTTCGAGGTATTCGCAAAGGGCAATCGATGATTAACTTTGCAAGTTCTTGAATATTCCTTACGTTATGGCTAATTATTATGTATACCAATTATATGATTTTCGCGGGTCTAATTTAAAATTTCTAGCTTTGAAGACACATTCGATATTATTATTCGATATTATTATATCATATATAAGAATGTAATAAGATATTTTTTAGAAGAATAGGATAAAAAAGCGCGAGCATAATGGAAGAAGATGCACGATCTGCATTCATAATTAGAAGTAAATGCAGTTGGAACATCGGGAAATTGGTGCGAATGTCGTCAACATAATGCAACTGTCGAGAGTGCCATCTATTTATGCTCTATTTATAAAATTAATAGTTAGTTAATTTCCATTCCAAAATACTCCGCAGTAATCAAAAATACATTTATTTCCATGCAGATTATCACTAACCAAAGATAAAGGGAAAACAATAATATTCAATAAGGGTAATCCCGTACAAAATAAAATGTTTCTCACCAACTCTTTAAACGATCGCAGCGCCCTCCGTGGAGCTTAGGAATATGGAAGCTGGGTAGCCGGATCAGACACCTTAAACGTTTCTAAGCTGTAGTCTTAATAATACCCATAATGTTTTGATGGACGCTTGAGTGCAACAAAGAAAATGAATTTCAAGACTTGTTTAGAAATTTTATAACATTATTTTGCTTTCATCCTATTTTTGTTCACAAATTTGATATTTCCATAGAAGCAGTGATTGTATACATATATCCGTATTTCTCTGGATCTGGAACAAACAAACACATTTTAGAAAACCAGCTTCATCAATCGTTTCCTTATGTAATGGGGACTTTGATAATTTGTCCTGGGTTATTGCAATTCAGGACTTATAATTCAGTCAACGCTCTATTTAAAAGGTTATAATCGATTATGCTTTTCGTGTTAGCAATGCATTTTTTCTTTTGCTATAATTCCTAGTTTTTCGGATTATGCTAAATATTTCACCTTTTCGTTAAAAAAATATATATCATGGAGAATCGCATAATTTTGTCGAATGAAATTAAAAGAAAATATTTGCATTTTAGTTAAAATGAAAGAATTTCAAATTTAATTTCAGATGAAAATTTATTTTTGCTGCATTTTTTATTTTAATTTCCAAACGAACGTACAGAGATACATGTGTATGACAAACAACTTATTACAAACTAATGGCAGCGTCCCCAGTTGTGAATCTCGTAGGTTCAAATATTTTATCAAGAACTGTGACGAGATTATGTTGTTTATTACTTAAGAAAATCTATCAAATGCATATTACTTAATTACGCACAAAATATGAAATTACGATATGTATTGAATATGAAAAGTATGTCCATGAAAAATACAAAAGCCTGTATTTAAATTCATCATAAGATAATAGAACGTGGCATTTGCTTACCATTCTAAGAACCGAAAGACATGTTTCACAAATCTTAAATTCTCACTGCTTAATAATTTTTCGCAGCCCCGAAAAGTCAGTGTTATAAATCCTAGTTGTAGACAGTTAATAAAATGAAATGAAGAATTTTCACGCCATTTAAGTACACATGTGCTATTTGGTTCGTGTTTTACATTGCGGAATGCTTGCGACAGACACTTTCCATTCATGCTCTCATTAAATATAGTTGATATTCTTTTCAAGCTACTTCCAAACTGTAGTCCACAGATTTCTTGATAGTGGGTTTATACTTTTGGTTCTGTTGTTAATATTCTCCGACTGTAATACTTTACGTGTAAAATTCCGTTTGAATCCACTCAGGGATCTGGAATCGTATCACGTTCAAGAAACACGAAGACATTAAATGTTTCCTTCTGTTTTTGTGCCATCCCATAACTTCTAATATGCTCTTAATTTAGGTATTTTTTTTTCTTTTCTGATGTAATGAAACAGATAACTAATAAACATCAATAGCAGCACAGTCTAACAACTCACCAGCTTGCAGTGCGGTCAAAGCTCCAAAGGCGATTGAATCTCTATGTTGAGTAGCTTGTTTTGCATACCTTTTTCGACAGGATGTGACTTCACATAGAAATCTCTAGACGGCTTTCTAAATTTTCGCTCACAGTAGAGATAGGACAATAATTCTTGAATTTTCTAGAAGCTTCGTTTTGTCGCCAAACTCACCAAAGTTTTTGCCAAAGTGTTCGCCAAGGTCCTAATTCATTGGCTTGGCTTCCAGTAAATCCTTTGTAAAACTTTCTTTCTTGTTGTAAGATTAGCATATTTGGGAAAAGACTTTACATATTCGTAACATAATATCATGTCTTTCTCGGATATTGCATAATTTTAAATTTAGTGGAAATAATGTCTACAGCATTTGAAAATTTAAAATTTCCTTTTTTCGCACATGGTAGCATTTTCCTGATGATTCGACATCCGGATGGGGAAGATTATCAGGCTCGTTATCATGTTCACTGAACATTTGATTTAATCTGCTTTTTATAATAAAAGAGTTATAACTCTAGAACTATTATGATACAGTGGAACTTTGATCATTCGAATTCGTTAGATAATCTAAATTTTCTTTGGTCCTTGTCTTTGGAATTTCTTATTAACATAATAATAAAATATCTTACAGAATTCGAAAATGTGTTGCTATATTTTATAATTCGAAGTCAAAAATGTTTTTTAAAATTTACATTTCTGAAATGTTTGTATAGTTCTTAGGCATCACAAACATTGCATCAACCCTATTTGTTTTATTTTATGTACAAAAGTCTTCAATAAAAAAAAAGCACATACAAATCCTCACATGATTTTAAAAAATGCTTGGAGCATTTTAGATGTGATTCCTACTCTATAATTTAAAGTTTTTTTGTGCAGATATTTCGCTCGAAATAAAAATGCAATTTTTCATTATAATTATTTATTTAAATAAAAAAAATCTCAAACTTTCCAATTTCATCTTAAAAAGTTTAGTTTCATACAACTATACTTGATTTTAGAGACAGTGTTTCTTAATTCGAATCTTTTAATAAATCGAATATTTATTTACTTTGATCAACATCAGTTTAAAATTATGGAATTTCCACGCATATAAATCAAGGAAACATATAAATAATGTATAAGTTTAAAGAAATCACACTAATAATTTCCTGGAATATAATTCAAACCATTTCCCAAATATTCTAAGGAAATGCAAGATAACGATTCAACAAGGAAATTCTTAGGAGAAATCCAGAATTATTCCAAAAAAGGACAATTTTCAAATTTCACAGAGATTGCCAAACAAAATAATGCTATTCATTTTGTACCAATTAGATATTTTACATATGTGTTGCTAGAAATTTTTTTATATAAAAAATAATTAACAAAGTTTTGAAACTCACATTAAACTTGTTCTGTACTCGAGTAGGCTTTGATCCACGCATTACACAACGACGTATCATAATCGCAAACTGTTATTTTTACGATTTCGTTCTGGAAATCGGAACCCTTGTGTTTTGTGGTTAAATGTTCTCCATCTACTAAGGTTTAACGAACCCTGAAAGAAAATCTGGGTACCTTCTTCTCTATAAGTACATCATATATTATTGGACAATAATAATATTCCAATCTTAAAAGTTTTAATTTTTCGTATTGTAATTTCTACCCTTCGATAACTCAAACGGATGAAGTAATATTACCATAGCTATAATTTTCCTTTACCAGCCTGGACATAAGTATCGAAGCTTTATATAAAAGAACCAGATGAAGTACGAAATCGATATTTCTAATTTTGAAAAATTTATATAAACGATGTTTTTGCTAAAATAGTGGTATTTAATTTATAAACACTTCCTTGCACATCAAATTGTTTGGTTTCGTCTACGTCCCTTATGTGTAAAGAATCTTAGGACAGTGTTGAACAAACTGTTTTAATTTCTTAACCTTCTTCCATTTTGCGTAAAATTTTGTCACGATTTCTGGATATACTGTATACATGTTTTTTAATCGCCAACGCATTTCGAGATCAATTCTTTTGTAGCATTTGCGCTAATGTTTCATATTTATTAGAGGCTGAATAAACACAGAATTGTAGAAAGCAATGATTTTATTTATGAATATGGGTATAAATATTTTTTAATTAAAAATACTATAATAAACTTTACATCATAATAATTCATTCTGTAGTATATGGTTGCAAAGAGTCCATGACTGCTTCAATCTTCGGTTCTGTATTGGAAATCGCAAGCCGTATGTCATCTTATCAATCCAATCAACATTGATATTTCGTTATAACGGTAGTTATTTTGAAAGAGCCGTTTTCCAATAAGAAGGTCGATAGAAACTGAATCAAAATATTAATTACATTTTCTTCAAATCGGCATATTTGTTTAAAATAGATAATTACAATTTTTGGCAAGCCAGGGAAATAAATTGTATACACCATGTTTCGTTGCTTGAAACGTCAAATAACAGTTCTTTTTTATTTAAATCCCTTTAAAAATATCAAACGAAAATGGATCACATATACACTGTAAATTATTATCTGGAAATTTTACAGGTCTTTTCGAAAACATTTACAAACCCTTCTTTACTGGTTCCTGATACTTGTTGAAGAAAATGCTTATATTTTCCGTATTCTCATATAAATTATTGGGACACCCGCAAAACTTTTCTCGCGACACACGGTTTGCTCACCATTGCTCTATATAATCACATAAAACGAGACAGATCAAAGCGGATTTAACTGAACAAATCGACATTGAAAATGATTCTTACCAAAAATTTCTAATCTAACTAAGTTATAAAGGCGTATTTTATTTCTAAAGAGTCAACTTTTTATTGGGATCATTTAGATTATTTTGAAAATCAATTATTAGATTTAAAACTCCTTCCTTTTATTTCCTAATTCTGAGAGGAAAGCAATTTAAAAAAGTTTCTGGAGAATTGACAATTTGTTATCAGGAAGTAGTTAATTGCTAACCAGGAACAGATTTGCTCATCTTCTCCTCAAAAAAGGTTTCTTTAAGCATTTCCTCTTCTAATTTTGAATTCGATATGACTATTTCATTCACGATATTAAATATTTACATTTTCCAACTTTCCCCTTCTTCCTATCACTTGGATAGGCAATAGTTGCTTTATATTCGGTATAATTACAATGCTTTCCGAATAAAATTTTATTTTTTTTTAATCTTAGGAGAAGATAATCATCATTTGAAATTTAATTTATTCAGAATATCAAAAAAATATTATTTGTTAGTGTAAGCGATTAACACTAGGACCCATCAAATTGACGGATTTAATCCTTAATTTTATGTGTATACAAGAAATCGTCGAAAATCGAGTGTTAAAGAGAAAGCAGGCGTTTCATTACCGACCTAAAGAATACTTCGTCCAAACTGAATACGTGAAACATTACACCTGCCCGTCACGTAACATGAACAATAAAAAGAGATTCGAAAGTAGTCAAAATTATAAAATGTTTTACCCGTACCAAGCACACGAGTATTTTGCTGTTGATTTCTATACATACAATAAGGTATTGGTCTTATTTGTCTAGTGGTGATAAACATGGAATGATTTGCTTAAGATGGGTAATGTTAAGTTGTTATTTAATGAAGTTTCAACTGAGAGTTGAACTACATTCATGCAGAAGTCAAACATCTCGTCAGATTTGCAAAACACAACTTCTGAAAAAGCGAATCATTTATGAATGATCTAAATTTAAACTTCAAGAAATGAATGTAGCACTGAAGAGGATCGTCCAAAACGTGAAGTAATACGCTATTTGCGGAAAATTATTGTTGGAAGTTATAGGAACGTTCTATGAATGGGAAATTAACACAGATTAAATTAAATATCCAGGATGTTTTCTTTGTTTCTTTGGATAACTTAATTTCCAACAGCAGAAGATAGCTGAAATATGAGTAAATGGGGGAATTTCGGTATGCGGGTAGTGAATGCAAAGTAATAAAATAAGCAATAAACAACATCTAACAGTATTATTTTCATTATCGGGAAAGACTCCACAAGCGGTGTCTCTGTATGGATTTGGAAGTAGCATTCGAAATGCCATTCCAACGTTGTTGTTGACAGTAAAGAGAAAGATTTTATTATTATTCCATCAGATTTTTATTTAAAATAAGAATATTTAGAAATATTTTTCATCATGATAGAAGGCAAAAATCTGCTTTAACAGTGTGAGGAAAATCTAAATGTTATCTTCGTATTACCAAGAGCATTTCTAGATATAAAATCGTTCTTTAGTCAATCTACCAGTTTTATAAATAAGAAATGGACTGTATGCAATTTAGTCAGTTGTCTTAACACACACCTACGTATGACTGGGATGCCTTAATCAAGAAAAAGGCTTCTGCGAGCACGGGCTATTCATTGCACTTCGATGGTTTGATGCTCGCCACATTTGCAAATTCGCTGTTGATTGGGGTGCATAATTTTTGGTAGTTGGATTCCACAAGTTCAGGTTGCTTTAGTTACAAGGACAAGTTAATTCAGTTCAGGTTGCTTTGACCCCTTAAGTATCGCATTTTTTTTTGCTATCTGATAAGGTGATCCCTCGTGTTTTGGAAAGGGGCTGTCGTTTTCATTCATCTAAGATTGCATAGAATATTTAGGATGCTTATGGATTCTATGTAATTTTTGTGTACAATTATAAAGCTAATTAATGATTAAATTTTAGTTTATAGCTAAAAATACGATGCACGTTAACATCACGGGCGCGAGTCTTAAGGGGTTAATAAAGATAGCCTGCGATTTTACCTCAAACTAAGAACTGTTCATAATAGTCCAGGCAACGAAGGAAAGATAGAAAAAAAATGGTGTAGTTTTGAAATTTGGCACAGTTGTAGGGATTAGTGCCTAAACAACATACTAAAAGGCCCCGACCGTGGGGGTTACGCAGGTGGTTTAAAAGGGGCTTTTTCAGGTTTTCTTGAATATATAAAAAACTATGGGTTCTAGAGAAAACTTCTGAATTACAACAATAAACTGCATTAAACTCCCTACAGAAACAGTCCTACATCTTTATTTTAGCATCAATAGTTTAGAAGACATAGGGAGTTGAAAAAGTGAGTATTTCCTAAATTCCTTATTGTAATGGTAAATTCAATAAAAAAATGCCGAAGTAACAACCTTCAGAAGCACCTCATCTCTATATAATAATTTTATAAAGGTAGTATTGTATGTGTATAGTGGTAGTATTGTATTGTTGAGAATAGTGGTGGCGTCGGGGCGGGGGGGGGGAGCACAAATATATTTGATGAACAGTCATGATCCCTTCCTCCCCTCAATATGTTTCTCTCCACAAGATCAATTCTAGTCGAGTCAACGAAGGAAAAATAGAAAAAAATATATGGTGTAGTTTTGAAATTTGGCACAGTTATACGGAATAGTGCCCTAAACAACATACTAAAAGTCCCCGACTGTGGGGGTTTTGCGAGGTGTACAAGGGGTTTTAAAGGAGGCATTTTCAGTTTTTCTTAAATATCAAGAAAACTATGGGTTCTAGAGAAAAATACTCCATTACAAAATTAAACTACATTAAATTTCCTACAAAAATAGACCATTTTTTTCTTAGGATGAATGACTTAGAATATAGAGAGAGAATTACAATAAGTGGTTGAAAAAGCTAGCTTTATTTTTAAGAAAGGAAGTTTTTTTTTCAAATTGGCGGTTATCTATTATAACATAATATTATATATATATATATATATATATATATATATATACTTGTTCGTAATTAAATTTCATTCGAATTTTGTACTTCTCGATCAAGTTCGAACTCCTATTCTTCTAGAGGTGCACCATTAGTACAGATACCATGACAGGTGCCACAAACAGAAGAGCATTGCATGCCAGCTTTCCGGCATCCACATCTTCCACCACACCCAGTTGTACAGCGACAAAATATGGAGTTAAGAATTATAAATTCTCCGCCATTTTATACTAATGACTTTTCGGACAGCAATAGCATGTTTATACCGGGCCTTAGTGTTTATATGTTGACTAGGTGTTGAAAAACACAGATGTTGTGAATGTGGAATGTTGCGAGCTTTTATGTTAAACTCATCATATTTATTTATATTTAGAATATACAGTCTTAATATAATCATTTGGAGCGTTTACAGAACCAAACGACTGATTAGAAATGATCTTGCGGAGGGGAACGGATGTGAGGGGAGGAAGTGATGACGACTGTTCATCAAATATATTTGTCTCCCCCCGCACCAACACCACCACTACTCTCAACACATACAATACTACCTTTATAAAATTATTATATAGGCATGAGGTGCTTCTGAAGGTTGTTACTTCGGCATTTTTTATTGATTTTACCATTACAATAAGGAATTTAGGAAATACTCACTTTTTCAACTCCCCATATCTTCTAAACTATTGATACTAAAATAAAGATGTAGGACTTTTCTTGTAGGGAACTTAATGTAGTGTATTTTCGTATTTGAGAAGTTTAATTTAGAACCCATAGTTTTTGAGATATTTAAGAAAAACTGAAAAAGCCCCTTTTAAACCCACCTGT
>BGPR01005984.1:8918-86049 GCA_013235015.1 Araneus ventricosus | reverse complement strand
GCCTTATTATAGAAAAATTGTAGAACAATTCACCCTCACCTTCTGGAGACACGTTTTTGAGATAGTACATCCTCACAACACACGTTAGCTGAGACACTGGACCGATTTCGACCATTTTTATACGCACTGCGCACAAACTCAATTTTTTCCCTTATCACCTAGGTCTTGGCTTTTGGTTTCCTTCTCGAAATCTCGGCAGAACTGCATCCCCCAATCCGGGGTTTTATTAGATAACATTTTGTGTGTCTCAAAATTATAAAGCCCTAATATGGACTGATTTCAACAATTTTTATGCAATGTGAAAGCGTATTACCTCTAGATATGTCACCAAGGATCGCCTACCACCACCACCCGCCTTATAGAAAAATTGTAGAACAATTCACCCTCACCTTCTGGAGACACGTTTTTGAGATAGTACATCCTCACAACACACGTTAGCTGAGACACTGGACCGATTTCGACCATTTTTATACGCACTGCGCACAAACTCAATTTTTTCCCCTTATCACCTAGGTCTTGGCTTTTGGTTTCCTTCGCGAAATCTCGGCAGAACTGCATCCCCCAATCCGGGGTTTTATTAGATAACATTTTGTGTGTCTCAAAATTATAAAGCCCTAATATAACTATTATATGAAGTTACAAATTATAACCAATCATTTTATTTAATATAACTATTATAGAGACCTTTCGAAAGACGTGAAAGACGGAATCTTTTCACCCCTATATATATAAAGTGTCGGATTTCTGCAAGCGTCATAGTTTTTTGTTAATGTATCTTGTAACATTGTTTTTCATTCATGTTTCATTAATGAAACTGTTAACATTATTGTTTAATTTAATTGTTGAAACTTATCGAATCTTAAACAATCTGTAAATCACAAGTTTCCAGTATTTGCGGTCCACAGAAACTTATTCCCCGTTCGAATCATTTTTAATTTTTATTTAATTTATGTTTTTGATATTTTTTCATAACAAAAAAATACTATATTGACAATTTTTATATTTAGGGTCCCTTCTGGGGTCTGAAGGTCGGCCAACTCACAAAAAAATGAAGTTGCTACATTATATGTTTTTTTCAATTAATTTTTGAAAATGGGTCCAACAATTTATGTCCACCCTGTAGATTGATTATACAATTGAATGTAAACATTTTCAATGTAACCATAATCCATTCGTTCCGTTTTATTTTTGAACTCGGGCCGTAAATATGGCTTCATATATATCAGGAAAAGAAAATATACAAATGAAAACGACTAGGGTAGATTTTGGCCTAGATACATCCGCATAATTCATCTCCGTGGATACAAAAATCATTCATAATCGGCATAGGGTGCAAAAGTTGTCTTTTATGTGTACTAGCATACATGCAAAATTTTTTCAATATTGTTTAATATCTTCCGGTGCCCCAAGATGCTTAAATATTTACAGAAAAACGATTTTTATGCAAATTTCGAATTAAAAATAAACGTATTAAAGAAACGATTGTACAGGGAGAAATGTAGAGGATAGGACGAAGGAACGATAAAAATACCAACAAAAATTGGGAATTTATCGTAATAAAAAAATATCGTGTCTGTTCGATATCACATTTTGTAAGTGTACAAATTTCGTTACATGTAAATGCCAAAAAGACATGAAAATTCCACTTGCTGAGCGATTGTTTATAAAAGATCAAAATTAGAAACAGAAATTGGCTATTGGAGAAATTGCTATTGTCAATGCTCACAGATAACAGAGAGAATATAAGGTCTTTAGCACTACGAAGACTAATTTGGGCTAGAAATGAAAACAAAGGATCAGCAGAATAAGAATTTTTCAAGTACCAAAAATAGACTTTATATCAAAGGATTATTTTGCACTTATTAACTGGCAACGAGTTGCATATTTTGAACTACCTCTTTTGATGAACGTGCCATTTAAAGAAATTGAGGCCATGGTAAAAGTTAGACCGAGGAATGGTCAAAATATCAATGTCATACCCAGCTGTAGAAAGATGTTTTCGCTTAGTGTCTGAAGCGTCCGAAAATGTATATAGAGAAGAGAAGAGACATGGCTTCATATTGAATAGGATACAATCGAGAAGTCTTATCAAGCATTATAATACCAAAAAGGATTGCATCCTTTAGAAATATGTAAATCTTCAAACTAATAGAATTAAAAAATCTATGATGTAAGTTCACTTTTTATAAGTTTTGTAATTTATTGCTTTGATTATTAAATTTATACTTCATGTATTATTAAAAAATTATAATTATTTATAAGTTTATACTTTAGTACTTGAATAATCTGCTAATTTTTCAAATATTTTTCATTAATTCACAATTTTTAATAGATATTTGTAAAAATGTCATATTTTAACTTTTTGGGGGGGGTTTTCGGGCCACCAGAAGATCTGAATGAATTTTAATAATAATAAAAAAATGTAATTAATATACCCAAAACAAAACTTTCTCACAAAGAAAATTTTGAAATTTTTTTTATAAATTTCCAAAAAAAAATGTCATTTCTAACTATTTTTTGGCACTTGGGGCACTGGAAGATATGAATGGATTCCAATAAAAAATATATGTAAACTAATATACCTAAGACACAACTTTCCCACCCCATGCCAAAAATAATTTCAAAACAAAACAAAAAAAATGTAAATTTTCATAAAAAATTCTATTTTTAACTATTTTTGAGGCGCTTGGGACACCGGAAGATATAAATGAATTTCAATAAAAAAAATTATATAAACTATTAGACTTAAGACGCAACTTTCCCGCCCCATGCCAAAAATAATTTCAAAAAAAATTTTTTTTCCTATACTTTTCGATCCACCCTAGTGTACACCGACGGGTCCAGGATTGGTGACAATGCTGGATTCTCGGTGTGCTTTTTTGAAAGAAATTCACTATTACCTGTTTTTTGCTATAAAATAAATTCTTCTAACTCTGTTTTCCAGGCTGAGCTGGCGGCAATTAATTTTGCTTCTGGTTGGGCCTTAGAAAGTAATGTTAAGATAAAAGTGTTTTCTGATAGCAAGTCCTCTATTGAAGCGATTAGAAGCCCCAAAGTCAAATCTAATTTTGTATTATCAGTTAAGGATAATCTGTACAATGCTAAGGATCTAGCCAGCTTTGTCTGGGTGAAAGCTCATGGCGGTAACCTGCGCGCATATAGGCATACTGTACCTGAGTAGAGAACCATTGTAACTTTGGAGGGCTCTGATTGGACAAGAGAATCTGATATCACTCTTCTGCACATCGCATCAACAGTAAGACATTCGTATCTTGTTTATAGTTCTTAAAACTCTAAATACTCATTTTTTCTCCTAGATATTGCCTAAATTTGATTTCAAAAGGGGAATCTTTCTTCTTGATTTAATGTCGTTAGATTTGCTTTAAATTCTTTCTTTGTGAATATATTGTCATGTATTTTTTGGCCCCTTTTGAATATCGTCATGTTTTAAAAATGTGTAACAGATGGCAGCATGGTAGCTTGCACATTTATAGTAAAACCTAATACATTCATAGTAAATTCCTCTAAGATTTTTTTTCTCTTTATACTCGTTATAAAACTGCTTTGAAAATTCTTTCTAAATCTTACTTCAAAATTTAATTTTAATAACTTTTTACAAAACTCAATGTTGGTTAAAATATACTAAATTTTGCTTGAATCATTGAAATTCGATTTTCATCATTTTCACTGAAATAAGACAAGTTTTTTTTAACAACCTTCCTTTTTCATAAGTAGTAATCGAGTGTCATAATAAAAGATTGGTTCAATTTACTTTTTGAACTCCTGTTAGAAAATCTCGATAAGCACTTCTGTTAGAGACCTTGATAGTCATTCATTTTTTTTGTATTTTTATTCATCTTAGCCATTTAAACAATATTTAAAACACACGTTTTATTTTTAACCATTTGCAAATATTGCAGTTGGTAATATTTTTTATCTGTTGCTGTATTAATGAGACAGTGAAATCATTTAAATATTGACAGTATTTCGTTTGCATGAGTTTGTGAGAAAGTCAAGAGAATACATAATTAACAATTATTGAAAAAGAAATGAAATGAGATAAAATAAATTTATTTAAAGTTGTTTTACTTTGGAGCAAAAATCTTGTAAAGGTCATGTTAGAAATTACACTGCTAAAATTGTGTGAACATAAATCTAATACTCATAAATTTCCATAGGCAAACTGAGATTTGCAATAATAACAGATTTGTCTTGCTTGTTTATGACAGAAAGATATCTTTATTGAATTTTAAAATATTGAGTTTTTGAAATAAAAATGTGATTAAAAATCTTTAATA
Source organism: Araneus ventricosus (assembly GCA_013235015.1). NCBI lineage: Eukaryota > Metazoa > Arthropoda > Arachnida > Araneae > Araneidae > Araneus > Araneus ventricosus. The sequence goes on along the minus strand of BGPR01005984.1, from coordinate 81,751 downwards.
ATCATTTAAAAAATGAAATTAATACAAAAAACAATTTTACACCGACTATAGACAAAAAGCAATGTAGTAAAACACATGAGAATTAGGACTCCAAGAAAAGGAAACACTGCCCCTCTGAAAATATAAATTTAAGTAAGCCAAATGCTAAATTGCATGGCTCCGGTCATTAATAATTTCCAATTCTTAAAAAAATTAAAATTTGAATGCCAAATTCAGTGTATCAAACTAATAATTCAGCTATTTGATTCCCAACACTAAAATAACAACAACATTACTAATATAATAGCCCACATTAAATCAAGGAGAAGAAAGATTCCTCTTTTGAAAACAAATTCAGGCAATGTCTTGGAGAAAAAATTATTATTTAGAGTTTTAAGAACTATAAACAAGATACAAATGTCTCACTGTTGATGCGATGTGCAGAAGAGTGACGTCAGATTCACTTGTCCAATCAGAGGCCTCCAAAGTTACAATGGTGCTCTACTCGAGTACAGTATGGCTATATGCAACCCGGGCAATGAGCTGGCTGATCACTTTGCAAAAATTGCTTTTTCTTTTGGGGCCGATATGTCTATACCTGCTCCTCATTCTTATGTAAAAAGAGTTTGTAAGGAATTCCTTATGAACGAGTGGAACTCATAATGGAAAAATTCCACTACTTGGAAACGTGCAAAAGAAATTCTTCCGTCAGCAAATCTGGACTTATTGATTAGCAAAAAATATGTGATTTATCTGCTTACCAATCATGGAACTTTTCCAGCATATCTGTGTAGGTTCAGGATTTTGTTTTGTTTGTGTGGTGAGCATGGAGATGTTGACCATTACTTGACTTCATGTATGTATACCAAGGACTATCATTTACTACTACCGAAAGGTGCTGCTCGGACTCACTGGACTAGAAAACTTTGTAAAAACTATTTATTTTTAAACAGGTTGTGAGGTCTCTGAGCCCACAAATTCTCACGAGAGAAGACTCCCAACGAACTCGCCCAAAGCTAGAAGAACGAACTTGCCGACAAAGTGGCCCTTTGAAGTTCAGCCCTCTGCGAATGATGAGAAGGGAAAAGAAGCTGTGGGTTGCGGTTGGTGACCGCAGTCAACCACCGGACAAATCACGAACACGTAACATTTCGACCACGCCTCTGAGGGTATGGTCAAAGGGGTTTTTAAGTTGAAGTTTGAGAGGAGACTCGAGACGAGGGGATTGAGACTGGATCGAATTCGGAGTTTGATTCCGATTCGGACCTTGATTCTCGAGATCAGTGATTTTGAAGTCAGGTCTCAGCTCGAGATTCTGTACTTGTGAAAACCGAAAGCCAACCCTTGGCTGGATCGCTCTTTAGGGAGCTGGTAAAGCCAGTGGCGGATTTTAACAATATGAGACCCGAGGCGCAAAACTATTTTGAGCCCCCCCTAAAAAAATTCTATTGATGATACAAATGTGTAACTTAAAATAACTTACTTATGCTTTTAATTCTAGGTATATGTTTATCTTCGTTATTCAGTTTGAAGCTAATTCTTGTATTGTTATTTATCTGATTTCTAACATTTATTTTCTCTCATTTTTACAAAGAATATACACTATGTGATGAAAAGTATCCGGACACTTTCGGATTTTCACATTTTTTATAATTTCTCCGGAAAGCCTAAACCGACTGTCCTTGAACTTCTTCTATGTAAAGAATAGACTTTAATTCACATTTTACAGTGAAGATTCGGTCACGAGGGCAATTAGGGGGGCAACGAAAAAGGGGATGAAGGCGAAAATGATGTTTGACCCATCCTGTTTCGCAGGAAGCTGACAACGCGATGTAACTTTCATGAATGGTTATGTTTCATGTGCGTAATATTTACATGCATTTTCGTAAACATAGCAGAAATATTCGGAAAGATATAAAAGTTTTCTTTAAAAAATTCCGAATATTCCCGCTTGTTTTCTGCTTATAACATGCAGAGTTTTCCACCAAATTTTACGAAAATTACAGAAAAAGTGACAATATGTTAGAGAAGCATTGTGTAAAAATTTGGAATAAATACTTTTAATATCAGAGAAAATATGAGCATTTGTAGTAAATAAATTTTTACTGCGCATGTGCGAAATATAGCGTAATTTTTCTTTCACAGCTTCAAAGCCAGATATATAGAACAACTTATATGAAAATTCCAGTCGAATACCAGTAAGATTTAGAAAGATATTGGCAGTGGAGTGAACAGAATTTCTGATTCGTTCTAAGAGAAGCAAAATGATGAGCGTTTATCCACAAACTAATATTTATTAAACTTGAATCTTCAGATAAAAATCGTCGAACTGCAATTTAAATTATGAATTTTATTTATAAGTATTCCTGAGTATTCAGCGCATTCAATCTTTGTAAAATTCTATAAAATTATTCGAAAATTCAAGTTTAAAAAATATTAGTTTGTGGATACAACCTCATCATTTTGTTCCTTTTAGAAAGAAGCAGAAATTCTGTTGTCTGCAATGCCGATATCTTCTAAATCTTAATGGTATTCGACTGGAATTTTTATATAAGTTGTCCTACATATCTGCCTTTGAACCTCTGAAAGAAACATATATATATCTCGCACATGCGCAGTAAAAAATTATTTACTACAAATACTCATATTTTCTTTCATATTCAAATTATTTATCCCAAAATTTTACGCAATGCTTCTCTTACATATTGTCACTTTTTCTGTAAGTTTTGTATAAACTGGTGGAAAAACTCTGCATTTTATAAGCAAAATACAGGCGGGAAAATTTGGGATTTTTTAAGAAAACCATTATATTTTCCAGAATATTTGCGCTGTGTTTACGAAAATGAATGTAAACATTATGCACAAACATAACCATTGATGAAAGTTACATCGCGTCATTAGCTTTCTGTGAAACAGGATATGTCAAACTCCATTTTCGCCTTCATCCCTTTTTGGTGCCCCCCCGCCAATTGCTCTCGTGATAGAATCTTTACTGTAGAATGTGAGTTAGAGTCTATTCTTTACATGGTAGAAGTTACAGGGCAGTCGGTTTAGCCTTGCGGTTCCGGAGAAATTCTAAAAAATATGAATATCCTAAAGTGCCCGGATACTTTTGATCAGATAGTGTACTTTAGCCTTGTTAAAGTCTATATGCTATGTCATTTTTCATAACATTATATGTATACTATATCAAATAGATAAAGAAATTAAAGTTCCTTTGCTTCTCTTTATCTTTTTCAATTTACTCCAAACAGAGATATTTTTCGATTGATAATATAAAATAATTGAATAGTAATGATTTCTTTCGGTTTTTGCATCTATCTAGATGAGTTGGACATAACAGTGTCTAAGCATTCAAATTTTATATTAAATAGGAAAAACATTTCAAAATTGTTTTTAATAAATATTTTTTTCTTTACTTACGTTTAATAAAGGAAACTTATTCAGTTAAAAAGGAGAAATGAGCTCATAAATCACCAACTTATATTTATAAACTATTGTGAATTTTATCATAAACTGAGAACAATTTTACATTTCTTCTATTTCTTACATTTCTCTTATCAACTCTGTCGTAAAGAACAGAATGGTATATTCTAATAACAATACAGGCAGAAAAGGAGGGAAATAATAAAAGTATCCTCCCGAATTTTTTTTTAAACAGCACTTTGAAATGAATTAAGATAATTTTTTAAAAATTTTATCTAGTTTAAGCTCTACAAAGTAAATCTAATCGATAACTTACGAGTTACGCACTCGTCTTTCAAAGCAGTAGCTTAACAGGTTTAAAAACTAAGGAAGGATCATGAATTGCCTTTCAGTGATAACCGTCTTAAAACCTATTCATAGATCTTCCTAAATATGTATAAAAATGTTTGAAACAATATGAAACCACAGCAACAAACTAAATATGAACTACAGAGCAAAATTACAGAGATCAATTTTATAATAATGATACCTAATATGCAGGGAAGCAAGAATAAAATTACAAAATCAATTAGCCACTTTATGTACCATGCACTTCCCATTATTTAAATTTGAATTGAGGTGATAGGCAGAAGAGAGTCTTTTATATATCATGTAATTGTTTATTTTTATTTATAGCTTCAAAAAAACTATGGAAAAAGAAAACATAAACTATATATTAAAAGATAATATAACATTAAAAATTGTCAAAAGTATTGAATGTATATAGGCCTAGAGTAAAATCTTTCTTGAGTCAAGTATATCTTCATATTGGTGTGGTGTTGAAGTTAGGAAAGTTGAATGTAGGTTAAATTTCGCCAAATTTTTTTATTCAAAATTAATAAATCCATAATCAGAAACTCTGATGTGACATAAAAAGGGCATCTTATAATATAAATATCAACTCTGAAAAGAATAATGGCGCTATCAATAATCTTTAATAAATGAACAATGTTGCAGATGATTTTATTAATTTTTTTAATATTCGTAATTGAACTTGGGCCTTCATTGTATTGGACTGTCAGCTGAGCCTCTGTCTGGCGCCAATTTTGCTTTACCAAGCGGGACAGTTTCCGACGTCCTTTTTCTTTGATGAAGCGTAGACGACTAACACCTTGGCGTCTACTGCTGGTGTCACCATCATTTATCCACTTTGCTTGAAAACTAACAACGGCAGATCGTGAACAACCAACCAGTCGTGCAGTTTCGGTGATACTCGTTCCGAGTCTTCGGGCCTTACGATCTGCCCCCTATCAAATTCGCTTAGATCAGCAGCCTTTCCCATCACTCGCAAAAGTAAGTGCAAGAATGATTACTTACCTTCTCCAGCAACAGTTAAATACCATTCTCACTTAACCACGTGCCCTCCACGTCATAGAGACGAGTTCATTGAAAAATCTGGGGATGGTCATAATGTTTTGGGTCGTCAGTGTATGTATACTAGAACCCACAATGGGCTGAGAAGCAAAGCATCATAGGATATCTGACGAGTCTATATTGATAAGTTAGGTGACGTCAACACAATCGCATTTAGTACAACCATCAGCGACGGATTACCAAATAAGCAAAGTAGGCAACTGCCTAAGGGCTCCACAACTTTGGTAAGCCCCCGGGCTCGAGATATTTTTGTGGTATTTTCAGAGTAATTTAATTTTGTGCTTTCATTTGATTTACAAGGACCGCGTCCTCGAACATTCTAAAAACAAGTATCTTTTAAATTTCAGAACATTATGCTTAGGATTTTTTCAAGTTTTTTAATTCGTTTGCAGATCAGTATAGTCCAATATTTATTTTCAATTGGCGGAACGACTCACAAATCAAAAGGCCTGTCGAACTTTCTGTCTGAGTATTTAGTCTGTGTTAAAAAGAGATGCATTTAAAAAAAATAACTTCAAATTAAAAATTTTTATACGCGACATTATAAAACCATGACTCTTGAAGTTTACACGTAACGAAATGCTTTATTATTTCAGTTTGTCGTAATATTTATGACTTAAAAACTGCTAATTTGAAGGTTAAATTAAAATCGATAAAAATATCTGGTTTGGGAAGTTTGGAAGGGAAACGGGGGGGGGCGAAACTTGCACCGTCTAAGGGCTCCTACAGGGCTACCATGATATTATTCCTCTGTTTGCTCTCCTTTTCGAAGTCCCCCACCTCTTTCTCAGGAAATGCACTCTCCGTCTGATGTTGAAGGTCAGCCGCCAACTCGTCAGAGGCGGGAATAAGAATGTCTTATAGCATCTAACTGCCCGTTGTCTTAGGCCGGCAATTCACTTGAAGGATAGCCACGCCATTTGTCCTAAGACCGTTTTTTCTCCACCCATTTTAATTGAAAATTCAGGCACGTCATTCATTTGAGGCTGCAAAGCGCGCTGGCGATAGGGGGAGCAAAACTCTCTCCCCCTACAGCCGCTCTTCGATCTCCACTAAATACATCATCGGATTTCGATTTCCTACCCTCGAAGCAAGGTCCCAATCTAGTCCGATCCTTTGATGTACCGCCTACCCTCGTTCGAGGCTCCAAATTGGAATCGGAGCATGAAGTGCTGGAATTTGATTTCGTTGGAATTCCAGTTTCCCCTAGCCGCTATGCTAATTTCCATCAGTTTTTAAAACTGACGATTACTTTTTCCTTCCCGTGTTCCAAAAATTCCAGTTCGGATTAGACTCTCCGTGAATTGTGAATTGCCTGCTTTAGGTTGATCTGTAACGTTAAGTCTTCTTTCCTTCTAGATGCGCAATTAATTCCAAATTGAAAATGGCGCGGTCCATTTGATATACATTACTTAATATGAATTGAATCTTCTAGTGCACAACAAACACCCTTCAACTCATAAAACGTGAAGATACACTAAAATCTTGCATTATCAGTACATCTAGAATTAGATGTTTGCTTCTTGAAATGTGTTGTTTAGACGTATTTTTTTTAAATAAAAATTAAATTTTCTTATATATGAGAAAATCAAATATTTCATTATTTTAATCTTTTTAAACGTATTTACAAACTTAAAAACCATTAAGAAGTCCACTATAATGAATTTTTTTAGTTGGCGAAGAAACTTTATCGTTTGCCGTTATGTGGCAATCACTGCGTTAGAAATTATAGTAAGCTTAAAGAAAGCGTAAATTTCCTAGAACGTTTTTATGCTTAAAATGTTTATAAGTTAAATATGCCTCGTTTAAATGATTATGTAAATTATTATAAATACAATTTTCAGCTTTCTACGCATGAAAATAAAGTTAAATATTTCATTCCTTGTATTATTTTTTAATGTATGGATAATTCGACTTTTATTTTTTTCTTAAATTTACAGAAGTATACAATAGTAAAACTTCGTATGTTTAAGAAGAGCACATATCAGCTGCTATCATATACCAGTCAATTTACTAGAAATGATATTCGACTCGGAGCATTCAAAAATATTTCAAAATTTACTCCGGAAAATCGCAGCTATATTGCAGATTGGAACTGATACTACATGAAAAGGATAAAATAACACGAAGGAAATAAATATCAGTTCCTTACAACTTCAGTTTCACGCCCTTTCAACTGAAAAATTCTGCATACGAATAATTTCTGCCTGCATTTCTATTTCTGCATCCTTGCATTTGCAATATTTGTAGATATTGACATATTGTTTATATGACATTTCTTCAAAGTGTATATGCATTTTTTGGGACACTCTGTGTTTCAAGATTTTTTAAAGTCGAGTACTAAGGCGGTTCTTTAAATAAATTTGCAAACAAAATTTTTGCAAATTTTAACTTTAAAAACTTCTATGATCTGCAATTCGTTGAAAATAACTCATAGAAATATTTGATACTAAAGCATATTTTACTAAAAAATTTAAGAATATTAGTTATAAAATTCACAAGTAAAACAGTTGCCGTCTTCCTCCGCGCCACTGCAGCTTTCGTGGGCACAGAGAAGACAGTTTTTAGATTGGATTAACCCTTCTTCTTCATTTAAATTAGAAAATACATCATTAAAATATAAATAATCAGCGTCTGATGGGTTTTTATCGTCTTAATCGGAGGAATCATCAATACTGACCGTCTCGGTGTTACGCCACTTAGAGTACCCGGTTTTACCCCGAATGCAGAGATAATAGAAAACGAAATTGAACAGCGCAATTATTGGAGTAAATCCTTATTCTTTGATAGGGTATGATTCCTTAGTAAACGTATAATAAGCTGGACTAAATTTAGTTTTTATAACTATACTTATTATAAGTAAGGATAGTTTAAAATCAAACGAACATTAGGGAATTGACGTCTTAAAACAAATAAACCTCCATAGCTGCAACACGCCATTATGACTGATCCTTTTTCTCGACTAGTAAGTAGAGTGTAACCCAGTATCTGTCTGCTGGATAGAACCAGCGGGAGTGTTCTCCCCTAAACTTTCTTGTATACTTCCCCAAAAAGGTGCCGTTTCTCCTTCCCCCGCGTGGCTAAAAAAATTCGAACCTACTGTTATCCAGAATCCAATGACTATCAGAAGGTTTTTCATTATAGTGATTGAAAAATATCTAGGTAAAGAATCAAATTCAAAGAGATGCGTACCGATTAAAACGCATCTATCGCACACTGCTAGGTTTCATTCTTGCCGTCTCAAGGACAAACTGACGTAATTCGCTCCTTTTGCGTGCACAGAAGATTGCTTTCAGTACGCATGCACGTGGAGATAACGGATTGGTTTCAATAGTAAATTATACAGACCGACAGACAGTCAACCCTTTGACGGATTTGGCCCAAAATTTTATACGGACCTACATTCATGACGATAAAACTGTGTACCAAATTTTATCCATCTAGCTATTCAAGTTTTTGAGTTATAGTGTTAACATGACAGCGGACATACAAACAGACAGACTTCCCTTTGACGGATTTTGTCCAAAATTTGACAGAAACCTACAAATTATGTTTAAAGACTACATACCAAATTTCATCCCCGTAGCTCTAATAGTTTTCGAGTTATCGTGTTCACAGACAAACAGACATAATTCCAAAATTGTGTTTTTCGGACTCAGGGAGGTCTAAAACGTGGAGATTCGTCAAAATCTCGAGTTCGAATTTTTTGACGATTACAATACTTTTTCTTTGTATACTTCGTATACGAGAAAGTAAAAAATAAAAGCGTCAGAATCAAGGGTATCCGGTTTTACCCCTCTCTACCCTACCTATAAAGTGACTTTACTTGACTCTTGGTTCTTCACTCATTATGTAAATATCCTCATAGAATGTAAAAATGTCACAAATGGAATTTTGAAAAAAAAGTGACTCATGTGGTTTCGCGTGCGAAATATAAAGTCCGAAAAATATAAAAAACGAAACAAAAACATGAAAATGACATTTTAAAACGTTGCCAGACCTCAAGGAAATTTATGAAAAAATATTCAAATGTTTTTGAAAAAGGATTCTTCTTTTTCACCAAGAACTGAGGCGAAGTGTTAAAAGGCAAATTCACCGAATCTCACTTCAAATAAAATACAGAAGTAAGGACGCCCTTACAAATAACGAAATATTCACAAGTTAAATAAAGCTTGAGCAATTTATTTAACCTTTTTAAGCAGTTAATGAGCACTGCCTTTATTAAATTGTTTATTTATTCAATTGGAATTTTCGATTAATTTAACACTGGAAAGGTAAACACTAAAATCGAATGACTTGTACAAACTTGGACTTGTTTCTTCAACAACCTATAGATTTAAGAAACTTACAAGTAAAGTCTTTGAAAATAAACAAAACATTCATATTTTCCTCCAGAACCTGAACTTTTCACATTTTTTAATTTGAACCTTTTGTGAATACGGGGATGATAGCCTTTGCAGATAAAAATCCCCAAAAAACCCTCAAATCAATCAATCAATCGAATGACTTTTACAAAAACTTGGAATCAACTATTTTTACCATTTTCAAACTTATGGATTGGAAATAGTATAATTAAAACAAATATTTGTATACAGACTTTTTTTCTCGTTATGTAGATAAATATTTTACAGACTACTGTTTACAATAAAATATATTCTTTTGAAAATGAAACATACATAATCTTTCATTCAGAATTCCTTTTAGGAAATAACAACACAATTTACTAGTCGGAAACAGCTTGACAGAGATGTGTACAAATGAATTTTTGCCCCAACCTAACTTTGATAATTTATGTTGTGGGGTCAGTTTTAGTTAAGTAAACAGTCAAATTAGTGTAACAATTATTTATTTCTGTTCATGTTGCCACACGGATAAGTTTATACATATAATTTCAAAATTAAACGAACATAAAAAGGAGAATATTTCGTTTACAAACCATCACTGTCGATTGGCTTCTGATGAAAGATCACAGTTACAGAGGGTGCTGCTTCTGCTACACTCACAGTTAATACCACATGAACGACTACAATGCAGATTTTTCTGACTTTCTTAGATGATCCATTGAAACTTCAGCGTTTCTTTAACTTACATTCAACCAAGCTATCACGGTTTACTATGTTACTCTTAAAATATTTTTCAAAAACCTTTGTTCCTAAAAATAATTTTAAAAAGAAACAACAAAGGTCATTAAAAACTTCAACACAAAAAACAAAACAAAATAACATTAACAGAGGACAAATGGAAATGCATACAAAAAATTGAAAAAAATCTCATAATTAATTATTTTTTATCATTCAAGAATGCATTAATAAATCTCACACATTGAAACTTTCTGTTTGATTTAATTGTTCGAATTTATAAAGAATTATCCAAGTTTATTCCGGCTCCATTATACGACGAAAAGAGCTTTCGCAAGAACGGGGGTAAATTAGCAGTTTCTCTAATATCTTTCTCAATAGTTTGAAGAGCATTTGAATAAATTGTTTATATTCAATCATCCATGAAAACTGAAATTTATTGTTTATCATTCCTTCCCTGCAGTCAATTCCACTTCATTTCAATTAGAGAATAATAATTCTAATTATAATATAATTCAACAAGTTACCGTTAAATGACCAAAGGCGTATTAATTGAACTATAAAAGAGTTCTAAGAGAGGAACTCTTATGAAAACTAAATAAGTGGTATCGCAGGCAATCAAAATTGCATTTTTGTCTCACAAGGAATTTATTTCTCGAAATAATACTTGAAGCTATTCGCATTTCAAAATATTTGTTTTAAGCATTCCTTTAAATATGTACATCAAGCTGGGCTTTCTGATTCAAAAGGCAAGTCATTTTTGAAATGTGAATAAATTATGAATTATGAAGCATAGGATTACTTTAATAAAACGCTAGCGTAAAAACAGATGATACGTGTTACAGATTTTCAAATTGTGGAAGCAGATAATTTATCAGCAAATGTCTACTTAGTCTTTATTAGCAAATGTTTTATGATATTCTCAATTTTATTAAATATTTTATTTTATATTTGTATTTTTAAAATGTTTATATTTTCATGCATAATACGTAAAAACTAGAATTTAGAATAAATTATTCAGCAAAGCTAGCGAACATTTTTAAGACTCTGCATTCTAAAACTTGTCTTCAGTGCCAACTTTGACAATCTGAAAACAAAAATTCGATTTCCTTATTAAAAAATAAAAAACACGGTTCGATTATTTGGTACGGATCTCGGTTAATAGATGTCCGGATAATCAAGGTTCTCCTCCAGATAAAAGTGAATAGATTTTCTTTGAATTAGATTTCTATGACAAAGGCTTCTGTTTGAAATCTTTTGTTGAAACAAACATTTGAAATAAAAAATAAATCCATATAGAAGAAAAGCATTTTCATTACTTCAGTAAAACATATTTATAACGATACTTCATCGACCTAGAAAAAATAATGTTATATACAGGTTATCGCTATAGACATTTCGAGGATTTGCACATCCAATATTTATGTGCGTGTGCAATGTATTTATATACTAACGCATTTATTACGCTTATTTATTCATCTTATAAATAAATAGCTGATATAAAAGTGCATTTTATAAAGATATAAAATATACAATTTTATATATTAAAATAAAATTTTATATTTAAGATAAACTTCAAAATGAAATTTTAGTTCAAAACATTTTCAACATCGTCATTTACGGTACCTTTGGAATGGTTTCGTTTGTTTGCTTCTCTTCCGCAGCATGCTCAAGACCATTTCTTTTTATTCCAAAATTAGCTATCGTCGACTGAAAAGTCCCATATCTTTTAGTCATTGTTTTACACCGCGCAGTCCTAGATTCAAGGTATTAAGACATCAGATACGAATTTTAAGGAACAAATGGTCATCGAATGAACAGGTTTATGCCACCATGAGTCAAAGCAATAAATATCTGTGGATATTCCAGTCGCGGGCCCCCCCCCCCCGGATCTCCCTGCTACAACAGACTGCGTTTTTTAGCCGCATCTCCCTCCGATTCCCATATTATCTGATATTCTTGACCATAGGGCGTTGTTTCCCAAAAAAAATCAGGATTGTACTGTATCAGCTTACTAAGGAGGTAAAATTATCGTTATAGATTGGCGAGTCTGAAAAGTGATTATTGTTGTAGGCGGGTTAAATGTACGTTGAGTAAATAGGAATTCCGCCGGGACCAAAGAATATATCGTTATAGACAGTATCGTTTTAAACAGGTTTCGATGTATTCTCTTAATATAACCCAAAAAATAAGAAATGAGAATCAGAGAACAGAATAATGAAGTTTCACGATTTTATTTTTCATTAAAAGTATCTTGTAAAAGTATTTAAATTATTATGCGCAGTATCTTCTACTATTCTGACATTTTCAAACTGTGGAAACTTTTAACGTAGGCCTACGTTCCTCCCATTGGGCTCCCGAGAAGGAATTTGATTCACACGCCGAAACGCCACAAAAAACGATGTATGGGAGATCCTCTATATCTCGGAAAATACATATGTTAAAAACATAACTAATGTCTTATTTTAGAGATAAAGGGTAACAACAGAAGTTGCAAAAAATAAAAATGAAAATCGGAATTGTATTTTAGCGACTACTGAGTCGCAAAGTTGGGCAAAAATACGCATGAATTGGTGACGCCTCTATATCTCGGTAACTACATGTGTTAAAAACATTATCCTAGTACTCTGGTTAATTCATATGTTGATTCATCTGCTACAAGAAACATTAGTCCCGAATTATTGAACTATGTATGTGATTTTTCATATCATCGACCGATCCCGTACAGAATTATAACATATCCACGCACGATGGAAGAATTCAAAACAAAAGAATTGACATTGTAATATATTTTATTAAGAGAAATAAAACAATTTTCATTGTCACCTTAGTTTCATTTTATTATTTATTATTAGTTTCATTTATTTATTTCGCCAATTTTCCATACATTAGTATTTCAGAGAAACAAAAGAGAATCACGAACAACAAAGAGAAACCGAGAAGCTTCCTTCGAGAAACAAAAGAGAATCGCAAGTAACAAAGAGAATCCGAGAAGCTTCGAGAAATAAAAGAGTATCGCGTAATAAAGAGGAATAGAGAAGCTTCGAGAAAGAAAAGAGTCACGCGAGTAAAGTAGTCCTACGCCTTTAACATCAGCGGCTGTTTGAAAAAGACAACCTTCCGTCATTTTTTTCTGTGATTAACTCTTCCATAAAACCTTTATGTCTATTTTTATTCAAATTTTCTATTGTGACTTGATTTCTTTGTGATCTGATCGTCTCATATCTCCAAATCCCTTCCTAAAGAGTCCGAAAGGAATTTTTTTAGTCAAGTAAAACTTTGCCAGAAGAGATTATATTGCATACGTTCCAGGATTTTGGTTAATTAAATGTGATATATTGATAAAGATAAAAAGAAGTAAGTGATATTTAATAGAACTTATTTATTTCAAGGTTACCTTTGCTTATTAGTTTTCATTTATTAATTTAAAGTTGAAGTAAGATAATTCCATTTACAAATTAATTTTTAAATGCATATAAATTAGATTAAAAGAAGGAGGAAATTGAATACAAAATCTTACGACGAAATGAATCTTTCATTAAAATCAGATATGTAAAATCAAATTATATTTTTATACTACTCAAGGGGAATTAAAACACATTAAATCTTTCCCAAAACTGTCATTTTTCTGGTATTCAAAGAATTTTCAACTAATCGAAATAGTGAGATTTCCTCCAGAGAGAACAAGAACTAATTTCTATTTATTTAAAGAGAACTTTTAAATTATCGCAAAAAATGTAAAACCTCTGTGTTTATTCTTATTTCATACCTGAATTTTTGTGACAGGGGAATCAAACGTGAAAAAATTAAATGAAGAATATGACTGATCAGTAAACATTTTGATTCATTTCATATTCTGCTAAAATTTAGTATTACATCTAAACTTTATTACCTTAAGGGAATTAATCATTATACATTTTACCAAATCTCGAAGGAACTAATTTAATTACTCGTGTATTATGAATCTAATTATAATTAAGCGAAAAATAAATTTATTCGAAGATCGAAAATAAGTGTTCTTTAAAAATGTGTCCTTCGATTGGTTTTCTTTGTCAAAAGTGTGTTCTTTTCTGTACAGTTCACTAACAAAAATTTACTTTGACATGAATATGACATTTGTCTGGCGCAGTATAGCCAATGAATGGCTCTTGCGCCAATAAACCAAAACCAAACCACTGACGAAAATGTTTATTAGTTCAAAATACATAGAGAATCTCATAAAATAAAGTCAAAAATCAATTAACAATTAAACAAATGAAACAATATTACAAAATTAAACAATGTTTTAGTAGCGCTCAATATGCCGCTGCATACAAAAAACATCAAAGGAAGTAGAAAGATAAAGAAAACCTAACCTATAAAACTGAATTAAACAAACAAGGAATCCATTCCAGCTTACTTTTTCAAAGGCTACAAACTTAAGAAATGGATTCAAAAGCCTTGAGATATTTTTCTGTGAAAAGCTGGAGTTTCGTCCAAGAACGCTTCTCGTAGCCCGAAAGACCCCAAGAGAATACGAGCTAGAAAAGGCATTAACAAAGGAATTTTTAAAAACAACAAACAAACACTATATCGCGAATAAGACTGATTTAAAAAAACAATTTTTAAAAAATTACTAGCCTTCGGGCAGATAATGCTGTCATAATAAGAAATCAATAAAAAGGAACAAACCTTGACCCATCCTAGCGATGAAGAACATCCTTTTTTTATTAGTTCAACTAATGGGAGTGTTCTCCTCTTGACCTCCTCTTATGCTCCCACAATATGACGTATTTTACGTCTAGCTTCGTCATAAAAAAAGAATCGAGTATGCATTTTGGACCTCTTCCCAGTGATTGAATGGATTCAGAAGTTGACACAAATATAATTTTTTGTTGCCAAGAATAGGGGCAACTAGAGATATTTCACCCCCAGGGATTCTTGATTCTACTTGATTTTCTCAGATTGTGAGATCATTGTTAATTTGTGTGTACCATTTTTATTTGACCTTTGGTAATATGGTTTTTTGGAGGGAATTTTCATTCCGACCTGAAAAGCCATCGAAATGGTGTGTAGGTATAGTCTGACCAGGATTCCGAGACTACCTCTTTTGGACGATTTTACACCGGAAAGGGGTGTCAGGCAGGGAGTCACATGAGCGCATTTCCGGAGTTCTTTGTTAGATCACGCTCAAAAAATGTAAACATCACTCCTCCATTCTTAATCCCCCCCCCTATTTTGATGAAAATAACTCCCCCCGGTGCATGCGCAAAAGCGCGGAAAGTTCCCGAATCCGTTGCTATACAATAAATATGTTTTTGGGATCCAAAAGTAAATTTTCACTCTTTCATTCCTCAGTGGATTGGAAGTTTACTATTAAAGATTTGGTCTATTAAAATATTTCTGAGTTTTAAGCATACTTCTAGCCATAATTTCATATTTGAGTTATGCAATATCTTAATTCTAAGTGGTTTAATTTTTAGATTATTTAGAAAAAGTCAAGTTAGGGATACTTGACACTAGGTGATTTTATGAAATAAAATTATTATGTGATTAAATGCCGTACCAATTTAGCGTAAGTACATTTTCATTCTTAAACCATATCCTTTCATTATGCTAACTATCAAAATTTTCCGAGAAATATAAGAAAAATTAAAACTAGGATAAAGTATCCCTAGTTTCCCCTACAAATCAAATTTTTCTAAATCTAGGTTGTTACGTTTTGGATGTACAGTATACTCCGCTTAATCTGATCACTCCGGGACTTAAGAATTTTGATAACAATAACCGAATTGGGTAAAATCATCTATATTTTTATCAGATCAAGGGAGAAGAAACAAAATGGAAAAGAAAACACTTACCTCAGGGCTTTTTTAATTGTTATTTCAAAAATAACAATTAAAGAATTCATTAATTGTTGCTTGACGACAGTTATTCCTTAAGAGTTCATTTATATTGTTCGAACTCGTATTGTTTTTTAAAATTTGTTGAAAGATGCTGCACGCCGCGTTTCAAAGTATCAAGTGCTTGCCTCATTTCGGCGTTCGTTGGAGATTTTTCTTCAACACATTCGTCCACGCCGGAATCATCAACTTTTATTGCTTGGCAAATTTCCAAGTATGTTAGTGTGGCAGCTACTGGAATGTCCTCGCCAATGGACATCCATCCTTCATACTTTTCCTTTTGCATACCTTGAAGAAATTTTGTACTCGAATTTGCTGGCGTTCTTCGGAACTATTAGTGGCTCGATATTTGTATGTTCGTATGGACAGATCAAATTACAAGCTATTATCCAGCTTGTTGGTCTTCATTCACTGTACACCCACTCAGAAATTGTCGTAACAATATGCAAATTCTTTCAATAAAAGTTTAAAATTTCCGAATCTTTTTAAATCACAATAGATTCCATTTCAATTCAACTATAGAGCACAATTCGTTCATCTTAATTCGACCAGAATATTTTTCTCACATCTTCAAACTATAAATAAATATACGAAAATAAGTAATATTCAAACTTTTTTTAGTTTAATTTCAAATCTTCCATATTCTCATATGGAGGGGCATGGATTATTTTCTCAGATCGGTACTCCGTAAATCACGCATTGTGGGCGTTGATAAAATATAAAATCTATGTAGAAGGTACCATGTATTAGCGATTCAGATAAACAGTGGGAATGGTCTCCCCTAAACTTTCTCGTATACTCCTAACACATGTAGAGAAAAAAATAAGCTAAAAGGCAGTGAAACGAACAAGAACCCCTAATGAAGTGGAGAAAAAAATAAGCGAAACGTCGGACCACGATTTCCGAAGGTCGTCCAACGCGGAAGTGGATTTTAGAAGCCGGCGTGATTACCAATATGGCTGGGTGTAAAATAAAATAACGAAATTTGCAATTTGAACGCCTTTTTTTAACCAATTGACGCAAAAATTGGACACAAATCTACCATTAAGATAAGAAGGCTACATGCCAAATTTCATTTATCGAAGTAATTGTTTTAAGAAGTTATTGCGTTCAAAAGCATGAGATTATACAGACAGATAGTCAACCCTTTGACGGATTCTCAATTTGAATATTTTCTCAGCTAAATTTCACAATTTCTTAATGAATTTTTCTCTATTTGCAATATGGTAAGCTTTAATGATAGATTTCTTAATTATCAACGCCATGTGGTAATGAATTTTGACGACTTCTTTTTAAAATCAGTAAAACAGCCGATGAAAAAGTTTTGCTGGATAATAATAGTTCATTCATTGTCTTTCTAACAAAGTTTTATCTCTTTGTAGAATAAAATAATTTCTCACTGGCGTTTTTTATTTTTCAAATTCATTGGTTCTTAAAAGGTAAATTTTATCTTCTTTTTTTAGTGACATATCTACAACATATCCTTTGCCGGTTAAAATTCACTTAGAATTACATTATTTATATATTTCAAAATAAAACATGGGCAATAGCTATATAAAACCGTAAACGCGGGGTGGTTTTGAGTAGAGACAATGATGGGAGAAGATGTGCAGAAATGTTCCGAAAGTCGTGCCTTTGCAATAGGTAATATTCCTATAAGAAAAATCTACCTAATATTCCTATAAGGAATCTACCTAATATTCTTTTAAGGAATCTACTTAATATTCCTATAAAGAATCTAGTTAGTATTCATGTAATGAATCTATCCAATATTCCTTTAAGGAATGTACCTAATATTCCTATAAGATGTATACGTAACATTCCTAAGGAAAGATTCTTTAACCCGTTCAGGACCAGCGAAGGGAGAAAGTAGAGCTTCCCCAGGCCCGCGCGTCAAAACTCTGATGCAACATTATTCGAAAAAGTAACGGTTTTTACCGCCATCTAGTGCCGTTTAAAAATTCAAATAAAACGATGAAGTTACGATCACATATATGTGATGATGGGCTGTAGGGCACGGAAAGAGTGATCACATATATGCGATGATGGTCCTGAACGGGTTAATCTACCTAAAACTTCCTTATAATTTATCTCAAATATTATTTACAAAGTTTATTCCATCATATTGCCAAATATTTTGCCACAGGATAAATTATTTTGAAAATTACAGAAATTCAATCAAAATTATGCAATTTTATAAGGCTTCTGTACCAACTTCTTATGATTTCTTTTTTTTTGTACAGTTTTCTCTCGAAATTGAACATTCTGAAATTCCTTCTTTTCAGACATCTTCGTTTCTAAACTACTTTCAACCATATCTATTCAACTTTTATTTTATTTCTATGTGTATTTTTCTTACTGTTTCTATTTTAGTTCCATTGTTAAATTTGTTAATTTTTAAAAGATTTCATTGGCATTACTTCCATTCTTCTCTTATTTCATGAAATGTAACGTCACGTTCGAAATCTTTATCAAAATGTTCCACTTTTTTAGATTTTTTAGTTGACGATCTACTTTAGATAATTGCTGCTACATTGGAAACGTTTTTTCTAATTCCAGAAATATTTATCGTCTGCACTTGAATATTAAAATGAAATGGTTTTTAATTCCGAAGTTTGAAACCAAGCCGATTGAAATATACTGATCATTTCTTCTGTTCCAGTTTCATTTATCGATTGTCTATTTTTTAGTATATTATAGGCTGGCAATTCTTTTATTTTTCTGTTTAAGTGTCCATTTATTTGAATTCTTCTCTACATTCTTTGTTCTTTCCCTTTCAATTTGAAATGGGCTTGTTGGTTCTGTCTGTCTTTAGATCCTTGTGGCATTTAATTTTGTACTGTCTAAACTGTATATCGTAGAAGGAATGTAGAGTTTTACCAATTCTTTGGAGCTGTTCCTTTTTCCATTGAAGTGTTCTTCGAAGACTATCTCATTAGTTCTTCTCATTAATATCGGAGTCGATTTCTTCAACATTCTTCTTTAGGCGACTGAGTTTTACTGACTTTTACTTGATTACAGTTGCTTTTTACATTCATTTGAATTGGAGTAAGTCTGTTTAATGTTGTATCTGCATGGGTATTGGATTTGAAATTTGATTTTGGATCCATTGGATTTGAAGTTTTCTCATTTTAATATCTTATTCTACTCTTCTCATATTTTAAAATCTTCTCAGAATAAGTACATTTATCCTTCTTAGCAACACATTTTTATGATGATAACAATTCAAATATTCGAGAAATATAAGAAAAGGTAAAAGTAGGGTCAAGTATCTCTTGTTTCCCCTACTTCGTTTAAACGACGGAAAGCTTCGGCTGTACGTCGTTTTTTCCCGTTCTAAAATTCCCACATTTTCTGCCTCAATCATTATTTCTCCTTTCCTATTACGAGGGTAACTTTTCTTAAAAAGCAGGGTTGATAACCCTTTTTTCCTCCCTTATATTTCCAAATAAAGGCCTATATGCATTCACATAAATCATATAAAATAAGAAATGTATAATTAGTAATCAAGATATGCAATAAAGGTTTTTATGACAAATGTTTAATTTTAAAATTTAATCATTGTGTCCATATTATGTAGTAATATACTAGTGTTATCTTTAAAAAATGACGGGAGGCTGTCTTTTCAAACAGCCGCTGATGTTAAAGGCGTAGTACTACTTTACTCGCTTGACTCTTTTCCGATTTTCATATTTTTTGTAACTTCTGTTGATCCCTTTTATCTCTAAAATAAGACATTAGTTATGTTTTTAACATATGTAGTTACATAGATCTCACATACAACGTTTTTTTTGTGGCGTTTTGGAGTGTGAATCAAATTCCTTCCTCAGACACCAATGGGAGGAACGTAGTCCTACATTAAAATACTTTAAAATATTATTTTCGATTAATTTACATTATTAGCATTAAATGTGTAATAATCAAATTCGTTTATTAAAATTTCGATTATATGTCTTTTCAGTTATATGTCACTTTACGTCAGTCCCTTGAGAGACGTATAAACGGTACTTTACTTAAAAGAAAGCCCATATGTTGTCAGTGCTGGGATTTGAATTTATTGTATCCATCCTTCCATTCAAGAAAACAGAGATGAATAAAAATGCCTTTTATTATGTTAAGTTTCTGAAACATTTCAATAAATCTTCGATTTTTCAATTTAAAGTTACCTCCAACAACCTCATTACATTCTTTGAATATATAAGGAAGTTTAAAAAAAAGACATTTTCATTCTGCCCGAATTTAATATTTAGAATGTGCTTAAAACATGAACAAATATTTTAATAATTTGTCAAAAGAATTATTTTTATACTCTTTCCTCATTTTAAGCTGCTGTTTGAGTTATTGTGGTATATTGAAGTAAAAAGTTGATGAAAATTTAAAATTTTCAGAAAGGGTAGGTGATGAAGACATAATAGAGATCTTCACTTTTAAGTCTGAGAAAATAGTTTTTACATATATATAAATTTATCAGCTTCACTCGCCTATTAAATGCAAATGTTTGAGTTTTTAATGAAGATTTTCCAAGACTTAAACAATTCTACACGTGAAAATTTTACTTTAATCAACGAACTTTAAAAATCAAATGCCAGGACTTTACTTATTAGAAATGGTTGAAAGAAATCCATACTGTACTGTTAACACTTAGAGGTTAGGTGTTACAATTAACTATAAGGGTAAAAAATTATTATTTTTTCTCCATCATATCCATCAATTTTTTTTAGCAAAATTGATTCCGTGTCATAAAATTAGCCGATAATTTAGCAATAATAATTAATATCATTTTAGAAACATTTATTCTATCTGCATATTATTTTAACGTAGGACTACATTCCTCCCATTGTGGTCTCAGGAAGAAATTTGATTCACACGCCAAAACACCACGAAAAACGTTGTATGGGAAATCCTCTATATCTCGGTAACTACACATGTTAAAAACATAACTAATGTTTTATTTTAGAGATAAAAGGTAACAACAGAAGTTACGTTCTAGTATTTAAAAAATGCACAAACACACACCTCAACTATATTTTACCTTAATTATCTTAGAACATATTTTTTAGTGTACATTATGATCTTCAACCAAAAACTGAAAGCAAAAAAAAAAAAAAAAAAAAAAAAAATTGAAGGTATAAATTAGAAAAATTCACAAAGAATAAGTCATGTGGATATTGAATCTGCTATGTAGTAATTGGAAGAAAGTTTATAATATATTTTATCTTAAATCTTGCTCATAAAGTTATGTGAGTAGGTAAACGAGATTAAATTACCTACTGAAGCCGCTTTTCTTTTTTATAATATTACTAGCAGTACACGCACGTCGTTGCCCGTGGAATCAGCACTTTAACAAAATGAATGAAAAAAAACCACCCACAATGACATGAAAAAGTTTTGAAAACAAAATCAAAACAAAAGATACACATTATTTGATTTTCCTGCTAATTTTTTTTCGCCCTACAGTACAGAGTACGTTAATCCAAAACAATATTACAAAATTGGAACCTGAAAATGATTATTATACAGCAAGATTATTCAAATTGAATCCGAAAATAATAATCGAAGTAATTCATTCAGGTGAAGGTCATGACGTATCCTGCGCGTCCGCCAATCAAAATTGTCAGCAGCGTTCCGAAGAAGTGCCGCGCGAGGAACTCGATCGAGATAATAACTCTCAACTGTCCAGAAAAAAATTAATTTAAAAAAAAACTTGAAAAGATATTTTAACCGTTCTTGTTTTAAATCCAACAGAACCGTTCTAGTTATGAACTGAAAAAAATTGAAAATAATACTGTCATTAGAAAGTCGGATGCAACAAATTTAAAAACAAAAATAACATTCCGATGCCAAAACCGACTATTTTTTTAAAATTTCTCAAAATTCAATAAATTACGTTAGAAATTCAAAACTAACTTCATTAGAACGAAAATTGTTTGCTCTTCCTCTTTCCGATGGTGTATCCAGTTTTGTCGTACAATTATTCAAAACTATTCTATTGAGAAATTAGTGCGAAAAATCAACCAAAATAACACAAAACATTAAATAAAAAGTTTTCTAGATTAAATTTTAAAATTTCGGCTTCGAGGTGCATTCAGTCACCATTACCAAATTTCAAGGTTGTAAGTGCGATAGATTCGTCTGGACATCGCACGCAGACACGCACACACACACACACAAACATTGCCTTTTATAAGTATAGATTTAACTTAATTGCTGTTATTACTATTTAGTACTTTGATCACTTATAGGCTGCGAAAGCGAATTATGAGTATTATTTTCTTAAATAAAAAAACATGTTTTTTTCCCAGACGATTATCGTCAAAGAAAAACCAGTCACACTTTATTATGTTTCTCAGTCGTAATTCTGCTTAAGTATTATCTTTTTTCCGCCAAACATGAACTTCTACAACTCTGCTAAGGGGATTATTTGGCCATGAATATAATTAGTTTCGAAAGTGACCTTGATTTTTTTTTTCGACCTGAGGCGTCACCAAGTGAAGAAAGTAGTGAAAAGTACTTCTCTTTTGTGCTTATTATTCATTTCACAGTAATCCGGAAAGTTTCATTGTTTTTTTTTTAATCAAATGCATATCTAGCGTATTTGATACTCCAAATGTCTTTATACTTTATTGATTTTTTAAAAGACTAGAATAAAAAATAGTAATGATTTAATTCGATGGCTGAATTAAATAAAATTAAAAGGCTCAAACGAAACTAGACCAAAGAAACGTTTTTTTTATAATACAATAAAATGTTTAATAACATATTAATGCGATAGAAAAATGCGTGAAAATGTTTATTATTGACAGTAACCTTAAATGAGAAACTCCGAGAAGGCTCGGGATGCAGAGTATTAATGGCCAAACCCTAGGAAATGAACATTTCGAAAAATGTTTACCGCGCAAATATTTCCCTAAAGAGTACCTCATACGCCGAACTCACAATGAAGGAACACCCAGCCATCGGCGATGAGATCGTTAACCAGCTTCAGCGCCTCAAGGGAAACCAAGAATCTGCTTACTTTCACAACAACTTATCATCCTTGTATTTGGGTGAAAGAGGTTATTATTGGCAGTTATAGGTATCTAAATTAACCTTTAAAAAATGACGGAAGGCTGTTTTTTCCAAACAGCCGCTGATGTTAAAGGCGTAGAACTACTTTACTCGCATGACTCTTTTCCGATTTTCAATTTTTTTTGTAACTTCTATTGTTACCATTTATCTCTAAAATAAGACATTAGTTATGTTTTTAACATATGTAGTTACCAAGATATAAAGGATTTCCCATACAATGTTTTTTGTGTCATTTTGGCTTGTGAATCAAATTCCTTCCTCAGACCCCAATGGGAGGAACGTAGTCCTACGTTAAAATTAGTTTATCCATATATCTCTTGCAAATGTTTTGTGGTTTGTAATCGCAATACCACAGCAATAGAAATTTAAATTAGTTTACTCAGATTAGAGTCCTGTTTCGAAGTTTTTGTAATTGCTTTCATTGGTGATAATATACACATTCTTTCATCTCCTTATATTTTCATATCTGTAGTGATCACGTTCAAATTTTTCAAATTTTTGTTCTCTGGTGCCAAAGCGGTCATGATCATGTCGATTAGATAGAGTCACTTGCCCAAAACACTTTTCAACTATACATCTTCGTCTTCACTGCTCAAATATCGTAACCTTTCCAACCTTTCTGCACGAAGGAATTCGAATTTATAAAAATATTTCTTACTAGTCACCTTCGACAACCAGCTTGTTCGCCGGGATTGCAATTGATTGATTGATGAATTTCAATTGAATCTCCTGTGTATAATTTGAAATTCATAGTTCCCTTAACAAATTAATTTTAAATTCCAAATCGTGATAGACATTTAACTCATGTTCTTTCAGTATCCATCCACCTATTCTGTTCGTTGTCTGTAGAAACGTCCTTAATGGAGTCCAGCATCTGGCTGTGTCATGTATCGCACAATGACATCATCTTCGCTCTCTTATTCCTCTTGAAAATATGCATTTGATTTTAACTTTAAAATGGCTCGGTACATTTTACTTCCAGCAACATATTAGCTGAATGAAAATATGCTGATTAAAACATATCATTAAACATAAAAAATATTACCTTAGATTTCAACAATGGAAGCGAGGCACTCAAATAAATATTAGTTTAAACAATGTAAACGGTTTGAATTGCGTTACAACAATGAAAAGTATTGTTGTAAAATATGCCAAAAAATATTTTTTAAAAATTATTAAAATTACAACAAAAATCGTACAACAACTTAATTGATATCATTGCGAAGGTAAATGTTTGCACTTTTAGATTGTCTGAAAATAATTTTTGTGCTTTAATATTTTCGAAAGTTTTTAAGGATAAACACCGAAATTTCGCTTATTTTATAATTAATTAAAATAAAAAAGGGCTCTGAGGTGCACATTACCACCCTCCAAAGTATGTTTGTACCAAATTTCGTAGCTCTAGCTCGAGCGGTGTGCCCTGCAGAACGCCAACACACAGACACGCAGAAATACACACATTCTCCTTTATTATTAGTAGAGATTATGGACTTCTGTACAAATTTACAAACCTTTCCTCAAAGAAATTCTCATCCTACTCGGTTAGGATTGACAGTTTTCATTCATTCAGAAAGGAAAATACATGTCTGTTCTATTCCTACTCTGGTAGAAAAGATTAACTTCAGCTACCGCACAGAGCCCATTGGCCTCCAAACTAGCTTTCTTCACTGATTTCTTTGAATGAAAAATCTTATTCCATTTCCCTCCAAATCGCCTGTGCGCGCACTTTCTTCCGCTTGTTGAACGCTTTCTGACAGTTCAATCTTTTGGCATGATTCTAAACTAAATTCACTTTCCCTTACTTTAACTATATTCGCAGGACTTGGTCCACTATCTATTGGTGCTAAATGAATTTATTATCCGGCTTTGTGCCGTAATTGCCAATTTCAGCGATTTGATCTCCCCGAATGCAACAAAGAATTTTGAAAGGCGTTCAATGATGGTAAGCTATTATTTAAAAAATAAGTTGCACTTTATATGCAGTTTAGAATCGTTTCTACACTTCATATCGCCCCAAATGTTAATGCACTTTAAATACCCTATTTTTTTTAGCACACTATTGTCAAAGTACAATAGTCGCTGCTTTCACCAATTCTATGACGAATGAAAACCATTTTTATTAGGGGTCTTGTATCGATTTCTGCTAATAGCAGCAACTGAATGAAATACTGTTTGCAATAGAAAGTACAAAATGACAAAAATCATTACGTGATTTTCACCTTTTATGTTTTAAAAAATTTAATTCCAAAAATATTGAATTTTAATAAAATTAATGGAATAACATTTACAGTCATTTATTAATGTTAGAGGCTTAAAATTTTATAATTAAATTTATTTTTATTTTACAATGTAGTAAATAAAAATTATATATATAACAGCATTATTTAAGAAATTTTAAAATCCCACCGCCATTTCAATTCAATTTTTATCAAAAATCAGCGTTGCAACAAATTTGTTGTATTAAATTTTTCTTCTATTGACCTTTACCCGAAAATGACTGAGTTTCTTCGGCAATTTCAATGACCGTAGGTGAGATAAAATTTTCTTAAACTTCAAACTTAAGAAACACTGAAACTGAACCTATCCCACAGCGACCCGAAAGGGTGTAAGACCTTAATGGTCGGCGGAGAGAGAACCAAGATTCCAGCCCCGGGTTGAGCAACAGGCACCTGGAGTATACCACTCCCCGAGTATAATTTATTTAACATCAAAGGTTTACAAACATCGCTAGAACATAGACGGTATTAAGGGTAGAAAACATGATATTTTTTATAGAAAACAAAAAATGACTTAATTAATTAACAAGAAAGCCCATTCTCTCTCTCACACACACGCGCATGTGCACACACACAATGGGACAGAAGATACTATACATCACCGTACAGCAAAAACAACACAGCAAACAATAGATATTGAAAATATAGTAAATTGGATAAAAATGGAACGAAAATGATGAAATGGAAGGAACAGTCCAAGCACCAAAGAACAATGCATCGTTCGATATCCACAAGGTTACATAAGAAAGGAAAAGCAATTTATATTGTAACAAAAAAGCTACACAACAGATAGTACCAAGGATATGGATAGTCAACTCAATTAAAAAATCCAATACAAATAAAGACAAAAAGAAATAAAATGCACATGCAGATGAGTCAATATTACTAATAAAAAATACATCACACCCCCCTCTTCATTCTTTCCATCCACAAAACCACGCCACCTGTACAGAAGAGCCACCAGAAGCTGGTACCTAATAAAAACCATAACAGTAGACATAAAAAAAAACTTACCTCCCCATGCCTCTCTGAATCTCTTCACAAATATCACCTGAAATTTCACAAGTTTTTCTGATCTTACTCAATGATGTCTCGTTCCCTAGAACACTAAGGAACCAGTGAGGTTTAAATTCATTAGAAGGACGGGTGAGGTGATAAGGACTAGTATAAGTTTCATTCGAAAGTGAAGTGGTCGGCGTCCTCCAGACCCCCACAGATGCACAAAGGATTATTTATAATATGGTATCTATTTTTATAAAAAGAAAAAGGACTATGCCTAGAAACAAAATATAATAAGTATTTGTTATAAGTTAGAAGGTAAAAATTAATTCTGGGAATATATCCCTAACTCTAATCTCTAACACCTTTGTCAGAGCCGTCTCAGTATCATTGCCATTCATCTTCATTCCAAGGCCCAGCCAGCAGCAAAATTAATCGAAGCCAGCTCAGCCTAGGAAACGGAATTATATGAGGCCAATTTAAACAATGAGTCTTAATAAGATTATTGCTTTAAAAATTGCACACTGTGGCCTCGACATTGCTATCAATCTCGAAGCCATCAGCGTACACCTCAAATTCTGGATCATTAATACTATTTGGAAAATTAATAATTTTATGTTCCATAGGAATATCATTAATTTTAGCATTATAATCAAGTTTACTAACGTCTAAAATGAACTCAAAATCCGAAGGAACTTACAATAAAGAATTTTAGCTATGCCGTGGAGAGGAGGTATTCCCAGAAAAGCATTAGTTGCGTTGCACGCTCCCTTCTGGGAGCGTGCGTTAGTTGGGCTGGTCCTGTTACAATTAGCTATCTTTGCTAATGAAACCCGTTCAATTGTATATAACTTAGTAATTTGTTGTTTGATTAAACGCCCTCCCCATACGGCTGCACCGTAGAGGAGAGCTTTTTCGATCACTATGTTGCACCTCTTTTGATAAGTTAATGCTGGTACCCCATTTTGAACCAGTTATTATATTAATATTATTAGTTAGTATCTATTTTTTATGTAAGTTAAGAATATGTGGGGCCCAGGTAAGTTGATTATATAAAAATATTCCTAAATATTGAAGGGAGTCGACTAATTTGATGGTTTTATTGTCTAGTTTAAAAATTGGCGATCGCTTGAAAGTAGAAAGAACCTTTTTTGTCTATTATTATTCTGTGTTCCTCTGAAAACTATAGCCAGAATTGTCTCGGTCCAAATTTTCAGCCTAAGTTCTTTCAAAATTCAAAAGAATTTTCAAGTTTCAATCCAGAATTGGCATTAACGATAAGAACTAAGTCATCCACGTAGGCCTGGAGGTAAAGTGAATTATTATTTAATAATAAAATTTCATTAAAATAAAAATTCCATAAGTGGGAAGCCAGAACAGAGCCCTGAGGACATCCCTGGCTAACCCCAACAGTAATACTTTCTAAATTGTCTTTGAAAGTTACTGATATATTGCTTAAATAGTTATGTATGAAAATTCGAAAACAATATCAAATATTATATTTGTCACACAAGAAAAATAATACTCCCCAGTCAAGTTTGTCAAAAGCCGCCCTGTTATCAATAGACACCAGTGCGACGTGAATCCCCGACCGGAGAGAACTAATTTTATTTACTAGCGAAGCCACGGCCACTTCGATAATTCGCGAAAGCCAAACTGGTGCTCGTGAATCAAGTTATTAATATTGCAAACTTTATTGAAATGTAAAATAAATGGTCTTTCAATAATTTTGCCCATAGTTGGCAATAAACAAATAGGTGAATAAGATTGAAATAAGGAAGGGTCCCTTCCTTACTTAAGCAGGGAGAAGACCCTGGCATTTCTCAAATTTTTGGGGAAATAAGAATATCTAAAGCAAATATTTATAATTTCCAGGAAAAGGATAAATCATGTTTCTTGAAATTATAAATAACTCCTGGAGTGGTACTAAGTTGAACTAACTCCTGGAATATTTATATTAATGTTTACCATTCTCTTTAATTTCTGAAAAGCGATTTTAAATGTATGTCCGAATTTTTCAAACTAATTGGACCAAAACGTCTCCCATGCCTTTTTCCTAGTCTGGTTAATTAGTTTCTTAAGTTCTCCGGGTTTTTTCTATACGCAACGCCAGCGGCTGCACCAATTCCTCGGGTTCTTCATTCTCTCTAAATCTGTTTGCTGAAGCTCTAAAGCCTGTAATAGTTTGATTTTTTGGGGAATGATTTTTTTTCTAATTAGGCGAGTAAGTGCTTATTTGGATTTTAATACCAAATTAAAGAATGCTCATTAATTAATTGAGGAATGCTATTTATTTGCGTTTAGAAAATTCGATTCTTGCGTAAAGTAAAACGAATCGCAATGTTGACAAAAAAAATCTTTGTCACTTCTGACAAAGTCATTTGCTTTAATCCAATTTTTAAACTGCCGTGTATTAACTTCAGTTGTATTAAATATCAATTCTCTACAGTATTGCATTTTGTGCAGTTACAGTGAATCTATGAAGGATAAGATTCTTAGACAAAGTTTCGTTATATTTTTCAATCTTGTTTTAGATTAACTTAATAAATCTAGAGATTAAAGTAGAAAACTATTGAAATAATTCTAGTTGAAGTTAATTGGATAGAAATAGATATTTCCGTTCAATAAAATTTTCTTTCTTTACATTTATAAGTATTTTTCATTGTACATTGTTTCGAAACTGTAAGCAAATATGTAGTTACTATTTTCAAATAGTAATATTTTTTCAGTGCAAAATAGTTATTCATAATAGCAAAAAATTGTCTTTTATAGTGATACGAAATTCGAGGAAATTTTATTAATTCTGTTTCTTGTGCAGAATAGTAATAATCTTCTCATCCTGTGTGGATGAAGTACTATGAATGTATGCGGTAAGTAAGGGAAGTCGGGGTAAGTGTACGCAGTCGGGTAAGAGTACGCAGGGATTTTTTTTCCCTGTTGGCAACAATGCAAGCAGAAGCGAGTGTGATCATATCAATATGTGTGTTTTCAGCTCTCTCAAGAGACCGCCGTTATTACTTTCATCCTTGCACTCTTTTCTTTATCAGGTAAGATATGATTTCGTTATGTTAGCATGTAATTTTTCTGTGAAGAAATCTTAATTTTCTTTGTAAATAAAGGACTAATGCTTGCTTTCTAAGTAAATATCATTATGAGATTTGTTCCCTTCTGAACAAGGTGGCCACGTTAGAATTTAACTTTAGTTAATGTTACGGCCATCTATGGACGGTTTAGATAAGCAATATATCGGCAGCTAAGAGTACGCACAGACCCGATATGCGTACTCTTATCCGCTCTGTAATTTGAAGCAGCCATTCCAAAAAAAACCTTGCGTTTTATTTTATCATTATTATTATTATTATTAAAAAATGAGATTGGGATAATAATCTGAAGAGCTGTTGTCTGGAGAAAAAGTTTCCTGCTCATAGAAAATTCAATATGGATGAGACTGGGATCTCAACAGACCCCAATTGAACACCGAATGTGATAACACCAAAAGGTAAAAAAACGGTTTGTAAAATTTCTAGTGCAGAAAGAGGTCAAACAGTCACTGCTGTATGCTGCATGAGTGCTACAAGAGTTTTCGTCCCGCCTGCATTAATTCTTCCTAGAAAGAGTATGAATCCTCTTTTGTACAAAGATGCACCCAATGGAACTTTGCCCTTGATCAACGACACTGGTTACATGTGTGAATTCCCAATTGTTCATTGACTGGCTGAAACATTTTGTCAAGCATGCTAAACCGTCTACAGAAGACCCTGTTCTGTTAATAGCAGATAATTACACATCCCACTGCTCACTACCTGCAGTTTTGTTTTGTCGAGAGATTCATATAACTTTTCTTACTCTTCCACCACATGCGAGTCATGTGCTACAGCCATTGGATAAATGTGTCCTTGCCCTTTTGAAAGCTTTATACTCACCTGAAACTGAAAAATGGCTCGTGCAAAATCCAGGAAAAGCAATAACACTGTACAAAGTTTCAGGGATTTTTCAAAAAGCTTATAGCGCCACTTCCAGGGTTCAATTCGAAGAAAAAGCTTTCCGAGTTACAGGTATTGAGCTAAACAACCCTGACCTGATAAGTGAGGATTGCTATTCTCCTTCACTAGTAACTTTAGCACCTTTGGATAAGGATTGCACAGTTGCAGTTGCACCTGAAGAGAATGAAGTCTCACCTTCCACTTCTCAGATAGATTTCAGTATCCAGTCAATCTTGCCAATACCTCGACATGAACAACGAGGATCTAAATAGAAAAGAAAATTTCGAAAATCTGAGATCATGACTTCATCTCCATCCAAAAATTTCTTAGAGAAAAACGAAAAGAAAAAGGTGGAATAGAGTAAGCAAAGGCCAATCGAGTTTTTAAGAAAATAAAATGGGGACAAAAACTAAAAAAAAAGCTCTGAAAGAAAAGAAAAACTTATTCTGAATTCTATCGAAAGCCCAGTTCCTTCAACATGTCGGCAAATATTAGGGGACAATGCCCAGGCTGCAGACATGTTCCAGTTACGAAGGCAGTGAGCATTTGTATGCGACTACTGCTATATTTTCAGGGTGAATACTCTTACCCGCCACGTCGGGTAAGAGTACGCATTTGGTATTTTTTTCCTTACGTTTCGTAATAAATATTTTTTAAAGCTAAAATTTTAATTTTTTGTACCCTTCTTTCTAAGTTAATAAACTGTGATTCAGTATATTTTCGAGGCTCTAACTTTTCAATTCTCAATCTTATAACGAAAAATCCACTAGAAATGCGCACTCTTACCCTTAATCAAACTCTTTTAGGAATATTTGACACGAATACACACACGAATATCGAATCACTCTTGAAAGCTTCCCTAAGAAACATGCACCATCTAAAATGTCGATCTTTTTTAAAACTTATAAAGATAAAATTGCATTTTTTAAAGGTGGTACGATACGTTTTTTGGAAAAATTTCTTTTCAAGACTAATTGTTATCTGGCGGTTCTAGTACAGTATGTTAAAAAGTATCCGAAAGTTTCTTGTGACTTATCAACTAATAAGCTAGTTCATAAAGAACAAATTATTTTCATAAAAATTGTTTCTAGTTACATTATAATACACTATATGGCCAAAAGTATCCGGACACTTTCAGATTTTCACATTTTTCAGAATTTTTCCAGAAAGGATTAACTGCCCGCAATAAAACTTCGACCATGTAAAGAATAGACTGTAAATCACATTTTACATTGAAGGTTCGGTCCTGAGGGCAATTAGGGAACCGTCTATAAATTGATGAAGACAAAACTCTTTTGGGCCACCCCGCTTCACAGAATACTGATAACAAAATGAAACTTTCAGAAATGGTTATGTTTAATGTGCATAATATTTACAGGAAATCTCGTAAACTCAACACAAATATTTGGGAAGATATAAAGGTTTTCTTAAAAAATACCAAATTTCCCCGCCTGTTTTTTGCTTATAACATGCAAAGTTTTCCATTATATTATACGAAACTTGCAGAAAAAATGAAAATATATTAGAAAAGCATTTTGTAAAAATTTGGAAAAACATTTTGAATATTACAGGAAATATGAGCCTTTTTAGGAAATAATGTTTTGCTGCGCATGCGCGAAACATAGCGTAATTTTTCTTTCACATCTTTAAAGCCAAATATATAGGGCAACTTATATAAAAAATTCAGTTTAATATCATTAATATTCAGAAAGATATCGGCATTACAACGAGCAGAATTTTAGCTCCTATTGAAGAGAAGCTAAAAGATGAAGGGTTGTAAACAAATTGATATTTTTTAAACTTAAATCTTTGAATAGTTATGTTGAATTATATAGTGGTTAGAATTTGCTGAATACCCATGAGCACTTGTAATAGTTGTAACGAATAATTATATATATATATATATATATATTTGTAGAATTATTAAAATATTTTAAGAAAAGAAATTAATTAGAAAAAAAATCGTTTGGCCGTAAAATTGTAACAATATGCAACTTGTTAATAATCATGTAAATAATATAATTAAAGTAATAAATTTTTTGTTATTTATAGTGTCTAATTAGCTGGAATTTAAATTATGCACGTAATTGATACGTGTTCATGGGTATTCAGCAAATTGTAACCACTATACAAATCAATATAACTATTCAAAGATATAAGTTTAAAAAATATCAATTTGTGCACAATCCCTCATTTTTATATTCTCTTCGATAGGAGCTAAAATTCTGCTCATTGTAATGCCGATATCTTTCTGAATACTAATGATATTGTCACGTACATTTATCGTGGTAAATGCGAGAGGATAGAAATAATCACCCGATAGGGTAAGATCTCAACTCGAGCTTTATTGAACAACCAAGTACCATTTACAGAAACTTATATACAGGCATGGAACATTCTAGACTGGAATGTTCTGGAAATAAATCAAAGATTAATTTACATATTATTAATTTGGATATTCTAGAAAAGACGAGAAATGTGAAGTAAATTAAGAAAAAGAACATAATTATATGAAATATTTGACCTCTCCTGGGCTTGAACTCACGTCCCATGGTTCCACAGACGTGAACGCTATCACTAAGCCATGGGGGTTTGTCTATTCTTGCTTACATTTCTCCTCCCTTAGAGGACAGCGTCTCGCTGCCTTCTTGTTTGACTCCTTGTCACTGGCCTTCTAGACACTACCACACGCAGTTCTTCACCCAGTTGTTTCTTTGGTTCGTAGTAGGGTTTAATTCTGAGAGCGTGGACAACATCCTTTAGTTTACGTCTCTTTTTATCCGTTTCCATGCTTTCCACTTTATAGGTCTCTTCAGACATTTGGCGAGTAATTCTATATGGACCGAAGTAACGACGCAGCAGTTTCTCAGACAGTCCGACTTTTCTAATTGGGGTATAAACCCAAACAAGATCCCCAATTTCATAGGAAACAGATCTATGTCGAGCATCATATCGTCGCTTGTCTAAAGCCTGGGCGTCCTTTATGTGTATTTTAGCGAGTTGTCTCGATTCCTCAGATCTAGTGATGAGTTGTTGAACATAGCTATCGTCATGGTCTTGATCATTATTGTGAGGCAAAATGACATCGAGGGGGGTTGTGATGTTACGACCATAGATCAAGAAGAAGGGGCTGAATCCTGTACTATTTTGCTTTGCAGAGTTGTATGCGAACGTCACGAAAGGTAATACCGTGTCCCAGTTCTTTTGCTCCACGTGAGTGTACATTGACAACATGTCGGCAAGCGTTTTATTGAACCTCTCCGTCAATCCATTTGTCTATGGGTGATAGGCGGTTGTCAAAAGGTGGGAAGTCTGACATAATTCGTTTATGGTTTTCACCAGATTAGACAGAAAAGTGCGTCCACGATCGCTGATCATCTCCTTGGGAGAGCCATGTTTAAGAATAATTTCCTCTACTATAAATTTGGCAACTTCGATTGCTTCCCCGGTGGTCAATGCTTTTGTAACGGTGAATCTTGTCAGGTAGTCTGTGCAGACAATGATCCATCGGTTTCCACTTCGAGTGACGGAGAAGCGACCAAGCAGATCAATACCGACTTTCGCAAAGGGTATATCGGGTGGCTCTATTGGTTGAAGTCGTTCTGGAGGAAGTTGAGGTGGAGTCTTTCGTCTTTGGCATTCTTTGTAATGCGAGACGTATCTTCGGGTGCTTCCGTATAACCCGGGCCAGTAGTACTTGCGTCTAATACGATCGTAGGTCTTGGCAAATCCGAGGTGACCGGCAGTTGGCGCATCATGAAGGATTCGCAGTATATCGCCTGGAAGTTGCTTTGGCACTACCAAAAGCCACTGTTGCCCCAAAGTATCAAAAGTTTTCTTGAATAGAACGCCGTCTTTTAGAAGGTAATTTTGATATTCATCTCCTCGCTTGAGAACTTTGATGATGGACTTCAGCTTCGGATCTTTCAGCTGTTCTTTGATGTATTCTATGACACTTGCAAGGGTTGGAATCTCGTCGCACGTCTCCACTGAAGTTGATAAAAGGGGGTTTCTTGAGAGTGAATCGGCATCAGAATGCTTACGCCCACTCTTGTAGACAATAGTAATGTCATACTCTTGTAATCGTAGTGCCCATCTTGCAAGTCGACCAGATGGATCTTTGACATTGGCTAGCCAGCATAGAGAGTGATGGTCCGTCACTACGGTAAATGGTTTACCAAAAAGATAGGGACGGAATTTGCTTATGGCCCAGATGACAGCAAGGCATTCCTTTTTCGTAATGGAATAGTTCTTTTCAGCTGGAGTCAGAGATCTTGAAGCGTAGGCGATTGGCTTTTCCTGACCATCCTGCATCTGTACTAGTACGGCGCCAATACCATACCCGCTAGCATCTGAATGTATGAGGGTGTCCGCTTCCGGTCGGAAATGTCCTAAAACGGGGTGGCCAATTAACGATTTCTTTAGAGTGGCAAATGAATGTTTCTGTGGCGATTTCCAAGCAAATTTCGCATCTTTCTTTAGTAATTCATGCAGTGGTCGGGCAACGTTTGCAAAACTTTTGATGAAACGGCGATAATACGAACTTATTCCAAGGAAACTGCGAACGTCGGCTATATTTTGAGGAACAGGAAACTTTTCGACTGCTGCGACCTTTTCTGGATCAGGATAAATCCCGTGTTCGTCAACTAAGTGTCCTAAAATTAACAACTTCTTTTTACCGAAACAGCATTTACTTGAGTTTAGAGATAGTCCTGCTTCTTGGATGCATGTCAAAACTTTCCTAAAACGCACTTGATGTTCTTGGAAATTCGGCGCAAACACGATTATGTCGTCGAGGTAGTACAGACAAATGTTCCACTTGAGGCCTCGGAGAACCGAGTCCATCATTCGCTCGAACGTGGCAGGTGCGTTACACAATCCAAACGGCATTACTTTAAATTCGAATAGGCCATCTGGGGTCACAAAGGCAGTCTTCTCTCTATCTTTATCATCTAGCTTTACTTGCCAATATCCAGACTTCAAATCCATCATTGAGAAAACCCGTGCTCCAGCGAGACAGTCTAAAGTGTCATCTATTCGGGTTAATGGATAAACGTCTTTCTTCGTGACTTTATTTAGTCTTCTATAACCCACGCAAAATTGCCATTCACCTTTTTTCTTCTTCACAAGGACGACGGGGGAAGACCACGGACTTTCTGATGATTTAATTACATCTTCTTTTAACATTTTCTGCACTTCTGTTTCAATAACAGCCCTCTCGGCAGCAGATACTCGATAAGGTCTATGTTTTATTGGAAGACTGTCACCCGTGTTAATCTTGTGCTTGACAGTCGTGTTTCCGTGGTTCTTCGTTGCTCTGTTGAAATCAAAAATGTCTCCGAAATCCTCTAGTAGATGTAGAAGATATTCTTTTTCGTCTGAAGTCAATTCCGCATCTAGGAGTTTTCTTAATTTTTCTCTTGCGTTCCTTTCTCTGGACTGATGATTCTTGATGTCTTTCACTGGATTGACGTCATTCAGAGAACAAATGGTATTCTCTTCTAAATTTGTCAGCGTTCCTATGTTCATTCCTTTGGGTATCAGTTGTGGTTGTTGCGAATAGTTCGTAATCCAAAGCTTACAGGTGCCCTGTTATACTTCAAGAAGTGTGGCTGGCATACAAATTTCTTTTCCACACAGTAGGTACTTATTGCCGGTAATCAATGCCTTCTTGGAATTATTAATGGTTGGGCTAAGGGTGCAAATTTGTTTTATGGCATTTGCTTCGATGACGTAATCCGTAGCGGCAAACAAGGAACATTCGGATTCACTGGTTTCAGTGTCTTCTGCGAGTAGATCTGCAAATTGAATTTCTTCCTTTCCACAGTCTATTACGGCATCAGTTGCACGGAAAAAGTCCCATCCTAATATCATCTGGTGACTACATTCTGGTAACACTAGAAATTCAAATGGCCCAACGTTTCCATTTAAGTCGATTTTAAGCACGCATCGTCCTGAAGATGCTACAGTTTTACCGTCGGCGGTTTTTAGTGTGGGTCCTTTTTCGGAAAACATGAGTAGTCGTAAAGTAGTAAACGTTGAGTAGTAGTAAACGTTGAGTAGTCTTCGTAATTCGTCGGATATAACTGAAAAATCAGCACCCGAGTCGACGAGGGCTCTTACACATTGTCCATTTACTTTATCGTAAGTGGTGTTCTCCCTTAATTTATTGGTGGTATACGGCGGAGGATTTTGTTTCGGTGCGGCCTCACCTACAAACAGGTCCCCTGATCTAGTTTTCCTCATTGAATCGTCTAGGGCAGCGGCTGGATTGGCGTACAGGTGATTGCGACTGTCTTCGATTAGAGGAGCGGCGAGGATAAAGGGAATTGCTTCTTTGGCAGGTCGGCGTAGGATGTGAATAGTTGTCGTCGGCTCCGTAGCTTTGAATTGATTCCATATCTAAATCTGAATCCCGTCGTGAATATGGAGTGTGGTTGGCTTTAGCTGAAGCGAAAACTTGACGTCGTTCTCGACAGTACCTGAAGACGTGTCCTGGGCGTCCACAATGAAAGCGAAGCGGGACATTGTCATTAGTTCACCAGACGTCAGTTTTACGTGGTGGAGCGGCGTTGCTTCTCTGTATTCGTCTTTGTTGTAGCCATGCCGGAGCCGAACGTCGTATGGGAGCGGTATTTCGTCTTTGAGGGGTCGATAGCGGGGATAATGTCTGCATGACCTCATCACGGATGATAGATGCAACGTCAGCAGCGGATTCAAGTCCATACTGGAGGTCTTGTACTTTCGGAAAAAATCGCTGAATCTCTTCCCTCACAAGTGTTCGCACGAGAGATTTTAGATCGTCTTCCTCAAGTCCCGAAGAAGCAGCAGAGATGTTTGGAAGTCTCTGGAATTACGCCTCCGTCGCAAGTTTTCAATTTGGCGGCAGCGTTCGACAAGGTCTTTTGTTGTGGAGTAGTCTTGGACCAGCAGTATCTGGTACAGTTCTTCGTTTATCCCTTTCATGAGGTGCGCTATCTTTTCATTCTCGGGCATAGATTGATTGACTCGCTTGCATAAGGAAAGGACATCTTGTATGTAGGACTCGGAACTTTCTCCTGGAAGTTGTGCTCGAGTCTGTAGCAGTCTCTCGACTTGGCGTCTGTTTTCCTCTATTCTGCAGAACGTATTTTCCAAATTTTCTTGAAAGGCAGTCCAGTTCGTGAAACCGCCCTCGTTGTTGTTAAAACATAGTGTAGCAGTATCGGCGAGGTAAAATACGACATTCGCCAATTTCATTTGATCATCCCAGTGGTTATAGCTGGCGATTCGTTCAAAGTCTTTCAGCCACCTTGAAGCGTCTTTGAACAACCAAGTACCATTTACAGAAACTTATATACAAGCATGGAACATTCTAGACTGGAATGTTCTGGAAATAAATCAAAGATTAATTTACATATTATTAATTTGAATATTCTAGAAAAGACGAGAAATGTGAAGTAAATTAAGAAACAAAACATAATTATATGAAATATTTGACCTCTCCCGGGCTTGAACTCACGTCCCATGGTTCCACAGACGTGAACGCTACCACTAAGCCATGAGGGTTTGTCTACTGTTGCTTACAATATTGAATTGGATTTTTTATATAAGTTTCCCTATATATCTGGCTTTAAAGATGTGAAAGAAAAATTACGCCATGTTTCGAGCATGAGCAACAAAACATTATTTACTAAAAGTGCTCATATTTCCTGTAATATTCAAAATGTTTTTCCAAATTTTTACAAAATGCTTTTCTAACATATAGTCATTTTTTCTGTAAGTTTCGTATAATATAATGGACAACTCCGCATGCAATAAGCAAAAAAACAGGCGGGAAAATTTGGGATTCTTTTAGAAAACCTTTTTATCTTCCCAAATATTTGTGTTGAGTTTACGAGATTTCCTGTAAATGTTATGCACATTAAACATAACCATTTTGTTATCAGTATTCTGTGAAGCAGGTTGGCCCAAAAGATTTTTGTCTTCTTCAGTTTGTAGACGGTCCCCTAATTGCCCTCAGGACCGAACCTTCAATGTAAAATGTAAGTTACAGTCTATTCTTCACATGGTCGAAGTTTAAAGGCAGTCAGTTATACCTTTCCGTAGAAATTCTAAAAAATGTGAAAGCCTGAAAGTGTCCGGATACTTTTGGCCATATAGTGTAACTGTACACTACGCTATAAACCAATTTACTGTGTCTCCTACAGGTAAAATTTAGACTTAGCACTCTTATCTCGTAAACGGCGAGAGATTCGGGAATAAATCAAGTTACAAAGTAGTAGAAAATCATCTGTTTCTTACGAAAATGTACCTTTTACACATTAATATAAAGAATGGAATGCATAAAACGTGGAATTGTTTCGATGCGATTTCTGAAGCTGGGACATCGTGAATAGGCTGTATGCCTCACCAAAAGTCACGTTTGGAATATCCGGAGCGAATTGGTCGCTCAGCACTAATAGCAGAGAGAGGTTATCCGTGATGCAGCTTTATCATGTATCCTTTAGAGGTCTAGTGAACGTATCTTTCGGATGTAATATGGACAGACGATGCATGTCTTTCGCGCAGTGACATGTACTAGGCAAGACACCCATTACTACGCTATAGAAAATTCTAGAACTGCTGTCAAAGCTCCACATCAGTACGCTAACTGATTTATGTTTGGTGCGTTCAACAGCAGGATGATAGGTCCTTATTTTAATAAGTTATAGTACTACAGGTGAGCTGTGCATCAAGAAAGATAAGCAATCTTAATGACAGGCAAGTGCTCTATAGTTCCATCTTTTGTAACGACACCGTTTTGGAATTTGCAGTCAAATTAATGCCAGCTTTATGAGTTCTAATCTAGACATTAGTGCACGCAAGATCTTTTTTCCGAATCTCGTATAGTTTTTGAGATATAAATGCTAACTACAAATTTTACCGCTAGATAGCGCTGTAAGTAGTTTCTCCGCGTAGAGCATAGATACTTTACTGTAGCCTTACTTCAGCCATTTCCGTTCTAATTTAAAAGGGGGGAGGGTGCACAAGATATGCTATGTAATAGTACAGGGTGGTCATAAATTATTGGAAACATTTCAAAAATTAATAAAAAAAACTTATATTGTTACATCTACTGTTTTTTTAAATGAGAGCGCATTTAAAAAAAAAATTTCAGATAGCTAATGCGCCGTTACAGTGGTCTTAAATTATTGGGCATCTCCCATTTTTGAGAGCTATTATCTGTGAAAGTATTAAAGCTAGAAGAAAAATAAAACTATGTATTTGTAGGGAATTTTACGCTCTTTAATTTGTTAATGATACGTAGGGTGAAAATCGAATATGTTTCGAGATATTGAAGAAAAACTAAAAGAGGAAACCAGAAAACGCGCATCGGCTTCTGCTGATTGGTAACCATTGCTTATGGAAATCTCTCGATGAAGCAAATTTAGAACGCCGTAATGGTACACCACCTATTAAAAAAACTTTTTTATTTACTCTCTCATTTATAAAAAACTGTAGTTGTAACATTAATAATTCTTTTTATTAATTTTTTAAAGGGGTTCAATAATTTATGACCGCCCTGTATATTTTTGTACATATCCTCAAAATACATAGAATTGTTGAGTCAAGTCACTGCTTTACCCTTCCTAGAATGATTTAATCATGATCAAATAAATATCCCAAACACATAAATCTTAGAAAAGACGTGAGTGTGTGAGCTCCCTTTTCTGAGAAGTGATGTGACTTTGGTCGTTAAATTTCATGATTTTTTTGGTCCGTTTTGTAACAATTTTAGTTATTTGAAGAGGGCTTTTTTTTGCTCCACTTTAGAAGATGAGCGAATTCACTTATTACGAACCCCCCCCCCCTTGCCTAAGTAGCGCAATCTGTGTGCAGATATGGATGTCGCATCTTCTTCCGCATTGTCGGGGCCGCCAAGAGCAATAAAAGTCTGAGAGATCCTGGCTGCCCTGACTTCGCACCGAAGAAGTTGATTGTCTGTGATATAAAGCTGTTCGCTATTTTGTTTATTTGGATTTGAGAAGGCGCAGAAATCTTGCTTATGTGCTTTTTTTCTCATACACATATACCCTTGGGGCTGACAGTGTTCCATGCGCAAGGGGACCACATGCCATTGGGCAAGCTGGCAACCTAGCCAATCCGCCAGTGAGATATGGTACGCGTGCACCGCATCCTTAGCGTTTCCCTTTGATTTCCTACATATTACCTACCCCCACCATGGAGTTTCTTTTCAAATATGCAGTATGTATATATATATATATATATACACACACTACACCAATCGATAATTACATTTAAAGAGAATAATAAATCCAATTTCGCTTGATTTCTATCACCAGATCTGGAGCCAACATTAAAAATATTTAAAAAGAGGAGCCCTCAGATTGTATCCAAATGAGTAAAACACAGGTATACGCACAGTACAATACACCAGTAAAAAGAAGGAGGCAATAAAAATGTTTGTAAAGTATCATTAAAAATCTAAAAAAGGGGCATTAAAAACAGACCCCGCGGTCTCTCACCAGTCCA
This sequence comes from Araneus ventricosus, assembly GCA_013235015.1. Lineage (NCBI taxonomy): Eukaryota > Metazoa > Arthropoda > Arachnida > Araneae > Araneidae > Araneus > Araneus ventricosus. The sequence continues at coordinate 41,132 of BGPR01005984.1, read as the reverse complement.
GAAAACAATAAAATCCACGAAAGTTCACGTCAGTCAAATGAAGTCCATGGAAGAAATGAGAAGAGAAGAGTCCATCGCATATATAGAACAAGAACCGTCGTATATGTAGCCTTGAGCATCTTAAATCTGGCTTCGAGAAGCAAACGCACTCCAGGTGGTGTGGTGCGGAATCTTGGAGAGGGCGGTGTGGTTCAGGTTGCTTCATCTGGCCTCGGCCCGCAATTTCGAGTTCTGTCCCTGAATATCCCTTGTGTTGCTTCAGAACTGGATACATATATACCCAAAATAAACTGAAGTAGAGACATTTTAAAAAGGGTGGGAATTATTTGCACTTTAATTTGAATCAAATTAACTTTGATAATGTTAAAGTAAATTCACCAGCCGTGGACAGAGACAAGAGAAAGAATAATTTATTATTTACAAAAGCAGAGGTATATGAACCTTGAAGGTAAATATTAACCAATAAGAGAAGAGCGCGCTTCTAAAAATAGAATATGACATCATACACTACATTACATCATACACTAAATAATGAAACAGGAAGCTGGATGGGTAATTGATGCGATGCGCGATTACAGATTGAATATGAAATCATAACACTTCCCCATCATCATAACATCGCGCATGCGTACAGAACAAAAACATAGCAATTTATACAGTTCACACTTAGATAAACTTTTCGTGAACAGATCAGCAATTTGATTTTCAGTACAAACATATTTAATACTAATGCAATGATTAATTAAAGTTCCTCTTATGAATTTCAGTTTCACATCTAAATGCTTTAATCTTCCACGCGCGTTTTCATTAGTTACACTTTTAATCGCAGATTGATTATCTTCATATACATAAATACTATTTATACGAGAAATTTCATTTATAACATTTTTATAATATAAGAGATCTTGTAGAGATTTCCTTAAAGCAATTATTTCAGCTTCTGTGGAAGAAAGAGATATGCAGTTTTGCTTTTTACAACACCATAAAATAGGACAGTTACAAAACAAAAGTACATAACCTCAAACACAGATTTTCTATCAATAGTATCAGAAGCCCAATCAGCATCAATATATAAATCAATATTAAAATTAGGATTATGCAGCTTTTTATACCCTAATTTGAAATTTTAGTACCTTTTAAATACCTTAAGATCCTTTTGAGTCCAGTCCAGGCAGGAACAGTAGGTTTCTCCTGAAGATGGCTGAGACAGTTCACTGAAAATAAAATGTCTGCTCTTTTCGTTACAGCAAGGTACAGTAAAGAACCTCTCAGTTCACGGAAAGGTCCTTCAAACAGTTCACTATTTGCAAAATCTGCTGAAGTACATTTCGGTTCCAGTGGTTTAGAACAGGGTTTACAGTCAGACATGTTGAAACGTTTTAACATTTTATCGATATATTCTTCTTGGTCAAGTTTCAATTCTGTTGGCGTGAACACTAGTCTTATTCCTAGGAATTCTGTAGCTGGTGCAGATTTAGACATCTCGAATTCATTTTGCAAAATATTGATCACGGTTTTCACTTCATCTGGGTCGGACCCAGCTATCAATAAATCATCGACGTATAAACAAATCATTATCTTTCTACCTTTTTCTTTCCGAATGAAAATACATGAATCACATGTAAACTGCTTGAATTTCACTTTGTTCATAAACTGTTGGAATTTGTGAAACCACTGTCTAGGAGCTTGTTTGAGACCATAAAGACTCTTGTTCAGTTTGCACACTTTCCCTGTCCCATCATCATAGCTTTGTGGTTGACTCATGAACACGACTTCATCCAAATCTCCATACAAGAATGCTGTTTTCACATCCATGACGTAAGAATGCAAATTTTCTTGAAGGATGAGAACTAATACCAGTCTTAAAGATGGCATACTGATGACTGGAGAAAAGGTTTCTGTATAGTCAACTCCCTATTTCTGCATAAAACCACGAGCCATTAGACGAGCCTTGTATTTTCCATCTCTTTTTCTTTTAAAAATCCATTTGCAGGTAATGGGTTGTTTTTCTTTTTCAGGTACATTCGACCAAGTCCCAAACTTTATTTTTCTCCATGGAAAGCATTTCTTCATCCATAGCATTCTTCCAATTTGATTGCTTTTCTTCTGGGAGAAATTTAATTTCATCATAAGTTAACTCTTCATGTGTTGCAGATAAATCTTCATTAAATGGCTATCTCACTGGAGGCTTTCTCTCTCTTTGAGATCTTCCGAATTCTGGATATTTATCATCTATTGCGCTGTCAGTTTCTTCTAGCTTGATATCCGTTTCAATTTCGTTTTCTTCCCCTAAATCAGAAGTGTCTTCTTGATTTTCAACATTCGGAGTCGCTGATAATTTATCAGAAATTATTTTCTGTTCATCAAAACGAACGTTTCTTGACACGGTAACTCTTCTTGTCACAGGATCCATGACTCTATATCCCATGCTTGAATATCCAATGAAAATCATCTTTTTCGATTTTGGATCTAATTTTCTTCTTTGAGTATCTGCAACTCAAAGAAGAAAATTAGAACTTGCCACAATGATGGCAGACCACAGTCTTATCACAAAATCTTGCTATATGCCCCCTTTTATTACACTTGAAACAGACCACAGTTCGTTGATTTGTCGAAAACGCAATGTCATTTGACAATTCAGTTCTCGGTGCTTTCGTTTCAGACACCCACCGGTCTTTCAGCAACGCTTCGGCATCTAACAGTCTGCTAACAACAAATTGAAGGGAAACATGTTCTGAAGGTTGGTTTTCAATAGCAGATTTCGTAGAATCATATTCAGGAGGCAACGACATCAGAATATAAACGATCACTGATTTTCACACCGCACGATTTTAGCTGATTCACAAGTCCATTAACTTCATTAAGATGTTCTGGCATGGATACTTCGTTTTTCTTTTTCAGCATAGCAAGACGTTTTCTTATTAAAATTTGATTTACAGCTCCATCCCTTAGGTACGTAGATTTCAGTTTCTGAAAAATGCTGGCGCAAGAATTTTCATCCGATAGCGAAACCAAAACTTTGTCGCTAAGAAACGATAACATCAAGACATAAGAAACTTCATTTTCTTTCGTTTCATCAGCTTCTTTACTTAAAAACTTATCTAAGTATTTCGCTACGAAAATCGACTCGATTCTTCTCGTCCAGACGTCAAAATTCGCCCCATCAAACTGATCTACGCAATATTTCAGTTCGGCATCCATTTCTGAAAACGATGCTGAGCCAAACGTGAACCACGCTCTGCTTGTTCAATTCAATTCACCAGCCATGGACCGAAGCAAGAGAAAGAATAATTTATTATTTACAAAAGCAGAGGTATATGTACATTGAAGGTAAATATTAACCAATAAGAGAAGAGCGCGCTTCTAAAAATAGAATATGACATCATACACTACATTACATCATACACTAAATAATGAAACAGGAAGTTGGATGAGTAATTGATGCGATGCGCGCTTACAGATTGAATATGAAATCATAACAGATAAAAATAATTTGCACTCATAACAAATAAATTGCACGCGAAAAGAAATTATTTCACTATAATTAAATTTATTCAGCATGAAAAAAATGTTTGAATTTTGAACAAATATGATGCACTCAAGAAAAAATATTATCACTTGCATTAATTACTTTCCGCTATAAAAGAGATGTTTCTAGTTTGAATAACCTAAACACAGCGCAGTTTTTGCAACCGGCAACATTGCATTGGTTGGAGTGTTGTAGAAATTGTGTCATAAAGGGGCAAAGTATTAGCGAACCATCTCCAAAATACACATTTTGGACAGTTGCTGCAAAATATACATTTTGGACCTACTTAACTGTTGCTGCAGAAAATGTTCTTATGCTACATTTTACCTAATTTATTACATCATAAATGGATTGCATTACAATTGAAGGTGGATTGATTCTGCAAACCTAACCATGCACAATTTGTCTCAACTTGCAATATAGTACCCAAAATAATATAAAAAACGAAGTTGTTTGTTTCTTAACTGCATAACTAAGTTGAATTGTTTCATAAAATTTAGAGAGATAGGCATTAGAAATTTGCATATAAATAACAATTCATATCTTTTAAAAAGTACAAGGTGATCAAAAATTCTCTAAAAATGATAGGTTTTGGCAGGAACCGGCAAATTTGAATGCGTGGAGAGGTCGTGAATGACCAGATTTGCATCAAAATTGTTGCTCTAAAACATACTTTGAGCCTAATCGGTCAACGGGAAGAGGTACCGTTTCAAACCGCAGACTCGATTCTCTTCATTAAACAAAGAAACTAAACGCAAAATGCGCCATATTGGGAAAGTATGTAAGAAAGTCAAGGAGAGAATATGCCCGATTTTTTTGTTCCATTTCAGGATCAGGTCCAGTGATGGAAATGGTATTTGAACAAAGTCCTTTCACTGAATACATCCAGAAAAATTGCAAGTTGTTCTACTTCAAAAGTACAATGTTACTTACATTAACAGAAAAAATATTTCTAATATTGACTTAGGTCCTAAGAGATATTTACAAATCATCTACAACAATACAGGAGAAGCCAAGTTCAGACAACTAGAAAAATTATCAACAAACGGAGAATTCCAAGTTAATGTTTTGCCCTATTTTGCACTAACACTGCCATGGTAGTGTAGAAATGTTATATCTGGATATGAGGTTTAATTTGTATTTTGTTACAGCATTGCTGTTAAGACCAAAGAAGAACTTTTGAATCAAAGGATTGCAATGAAAGCTATTCAAACAAAAATGATTACTTTAGTCAGTATCCTTTTAATACCTCCCATGCATTATGTTCTTTTTTAATTGGTGTTTCATTGTAACTAAGTAATTTTTAATGTCATAAAATAAAAAAGAAACCTCTTAATCATATACATTGTCATCATAGTTAAAGCATTTCAATTTATGGCTATTAATCCTTCTAGCGACAGAGGCGGCTTTTTCATTTTTTCATGTTCAGTTCCAAAACAGATAATTCGTATTTATATATATATATTATTAAACACCCATGGATGAAGTATTCTTAAATGTCCAGTATTGCCTTTAAGCAACAAATCTAATTTTGTCTTCTAAAATCTGCATAAGGTTGAAGCTCTAATGCCTGTTGTGGCCAATAGGATACATATTGAAAATGTTTAATTAGCAATAATAGGATAATAGGATACATATTGTTATGTTATTAAATCATTTTACAGCACATAGATGGCAATCTGTGTGCTGATAAAAAAATAAATTGATGTTTTCCACTTGAGGCTGCATCTTTTCTTTCTTTGTTTGTAAGCTCGAGAATACCGTATTTTATTCTACAATGTTGAAGGAAATTCCTTATCTGCATTCTTATTTATTAAAATTCATCTGTGTTTGACATTATAGAATTTTATCAGTGAAATTTTTTTCTGAAATAAAGCCCATTGCTGTCAGTTGGTAACAATCTGTTTTTTAGCCATAAACCATATTTAAAACAAAATAGGATTTTTAAAATTATTTTTCCCATGTTTTATTCAAGAAATGAAAGTTAAAAAACATTTTAAAATCAATTTTTAAAAAATCGGGCTTTTAAGTGCTAAGATTTCAGAGATATGATTAAATATGAAAATGATTGGTTCATTCACATTAAAAGCTAAATGTTTTAACTTGAAAACTATAGGATCAAAATAATTGAATGCTCGGAGGATTAAATTATATTTCCATTGGCCGAGGGTAAGGAGAAAATCGGTGCTTATTTTTTCTGCTTCTGTTTAGTGATTAGCAAATTGTATTTGAGAGATGGTCTCTTTTTTTTGAGCAAAAAAAGTGCTTTATGTATTTTGCAATTATTTTGTAACTTAACAATATGCAATACAAAAATTATATCTGTGAATCAAATTTCTAATGAAGTATTATAGTCAAAATAATTTAAGATAAAAAAAATGTATTTAGTAATTTTCAGGTATTAATTTATTCATCACTACTTTTTAGTGGTGTATTAATGTCTATTTTCTATATTATATTTATATATGACTTGAAATATTAGTTATGAAACGAAGTGATTATCATTTAAAGGAAAAAGCCATTTTAAATTATTTCAAACTCTATTATTGATAATTCAAAAGTAAGCAAATAATAAGAATAATTTAATCTTTCCCCATTTCTAATTACATATCATTGATTAAAAGCAATGCCACTTTTTCAGTTTAAGATTAGCCTACAAAAGGTACTTATGAAATTAAGTAGGTCACATTTTGCTATGTTCATTTCATAGTTTTTGTCGTAGACTTAATAACTGGGCGTGATTTTTAATTTCTGTGATCTTGTTGATGTTTTATTTGAAGAGTTCCTTAATTTCTGGAAGATCGTTTTCCAATCATCAACAGTCTAGTTCAAAGAATAAATCTGAGGAAGAGAAGAGACTCCATTATATTGGCCCTGGTCATCAGTGGTTGTTTGATTTTATTCCTCATCTATTTCTTCCACTGATACTGTGTGTTGAATTCTAATCGAATGTGTATGATTTAATCCTTTTTGAGAAGAATGCGTAAGAATATTGATTGTATTTCTATTGATATGTGTACAAAGAGGTGAAATTAAATGGTTTCTATTTTTCTTTATGTATTTTATTGTGTCCCTCATTTTCTGTCCGAGATTTAAGGGGTATGAAACTATTTATGATATTTTTCAAAAAAGAGGGGCCCCCCCCCCCCCTTTTCTTGAAAATTTGGATCTAGGTAATTTAATTTTGTTTCGACATTATTTTGAAGTAAGCAAAAACTTAATTTTTTAAATAAACCATCAAAATGTGTGTCTACAACATGCACGCAGAACAAGATGAGTTCCTTTCATTACATGTTTTAGTATCCATATTACGTTTCTACAAGTAGAAATATACATCTTAACACACTTGAACATGTTAGCAATTTCAAGATGATACCTCAATACACAATGCTCAATTTTATATGAGGGAAAGTGTTCAAAATTCTATTTATAGCATGAAATTCGTATGCCTCTAGAAAACATAACTGAAACCCACCTTCATTTTTTAAACAAATATCGTGTAATTGTTGAATATCTTAATAAATTGAATACTAAGCAGTCTGACAAGAACAGAAATAACTATATTAGGAATTCTTTTTGTGTTTGAATCTATTTTGAAATTGCAGTCTGTTTTTGTGTATGAAATTTTTCATTGGTATGTCATTTAAACAATTAGATAATCGTGATAGATTAATTCAGAATTCCATTAATTGTTTGGAAGAAAGGAGTTTACATAGTGGCATCGATAAAGGGGGGCAGCACTTCAAAAGGGGCGGCAAAATTAGATATGCAGGAGAAAACTAAGAGGAACAGTGGCACTAGCTCACTCATTACATACACAAAAATGAGCTAGTATAATTATAATTTTGCGATTTTGCAACCTATCTGCAGTGATCGAGGGCATCAAACGAGGAATTACGTTACTATTAAAATGGTTGTTTTCGCTCGAATGTATTTTTTTTTTTAAATTTTGAGGTTTATGTGCTTATAATGGCGCCCTATGTAACTTGTAATGGAAGGGCGGCAAAACTTGCAGTTATGCTACTGAGCTTACATATAAAAGATACTTTTTTTCCTCTTGAAATAGAATCGGATATTGCAGTAAAATCTGCCTTATTTCATTTTGTAAATGAAGCAAAGAATTTTGTTTTGGGAGGGGCTAACTGGAATTAAATATATTGCTGAAAAAATTCTGAAATCTAAAATTTTATACAGTCCTATTACGGCCGCAGTGGCCTAGTGGTAAGGTTTCGGCTTCGGGGCCAGAGAGTTCCAGGTTCGAAACCAGATTCCACTAAAGATCCGCCATGTATGGGATCTGTTGCACGCTAAATTATGCGTAGTGGCCAAATTTCCTCCTGCTGTCGTGGTGTGGAAGTTTGGAGTGGGGGTGTCATCCTCATCATTTGACCGCGGTTCAAAATTATGAGGTTCCTCCCAAAATAGCCCTCCTTAATGTAACTAAACTAATCCTGTCCCATTGTTTGTATTTAGTAAAATAATTTTGGCACACTAACATTTTAAATAAATGATGGTCCACTTTTTTTTACTAGAACTGATCAAGTTATGGAGCTTTAAATTTATGTATTTTAGACAATTTCTTCAGATGAATTCTGCATCCTCAAGAAAGTTCTTAAGGGATCGTAAACAAATTGAAATTACGTATTAATATTTTATTAGGTTTAGAAGAAGAAAATAGTCCATGGAAGAGAATCTATAAGTAGGGCAGGTTTAATAAATCGTATTCCTGTGCATGTAAATGTGTGACACCAAAAATGTTGCATAACGTTCAAGAATTTGTTTCAAAATTGTGTTTCTGTTTTTCAGTCATGGGAAGTCGCTTTTCGCAAATATTATGGTAAAGTTATTTTTATTTACAGTTCAGATTGTTAATTAAAGCTGCACTTTAAATAGAATTTTATTTTCAATGAAATGAGATTATTCTTTTTATTCTTATTGTTTACATCACCAGCTGTGTTATTTTTCAAGTGCAATCTGTATATAAAATCTATTTAAACTTTTTTATTAAATTTTTTTACAAAAACATTTACAATGTCATTTTTTTAAATCAAAATATTTTGCTTTTGCTGATAGATTTTTTTATGATAGTTTCTTGAAATATATTTGTATACAAACCCTATGGTCAACACAAAAGATGTTTTAAATTTAAGCATCTATAACTCTTTCAGTTTTACTCCCAGAAGCATGATCGTTTTTTATTTAAAATGTTAGCATGTCAAGATTTTTTTTGTTAAATTTAAACTAGAGATTTGCATAAAAATTATTTCGTAGTTTTTTTTTCAGCAATATTTTTATGACTCAAACAGCATAAAAAATAATTCTTTACTACATTTAAAGTATTTTTTCCAACTTGTATGTACCTATCTCTAACGGTTTAAAAAACTATTTGCCAACAATTAAAATTGGTGCCTTTTGTATAGTTACAAAGGTTTTTACTTGAATCATTCACAGTTTCGAAAATTCTACGATCTGAATAATTTTAGCATTCATTTTGCATAGAAAGATGTTATGCAACCATATTGTCTTGTTCTCGACTGGCAACTAGGGTTTACTTTCTTTCCCGGGAAATCGTAAGATTTTCATATTTTTTGTATTCCTGGGAATTGTTTCCCGGGAACAAAGGGTTTGACTAATATAAAGGATGTCTAAAAGCATTATGACTAAATAAATAAAATTCTATGACTAATATAAATGAAACTATAAAAAAGATGAGGGGTATTGATCACCCTCAAGAATGATATTTTTCAAAATTATTTTAAAGCAGGGCGTGTCTATGAAAATAAGGTTTTTGAGGCTTCCTGTAGGAAGATCCACCAATCAGTGGGCGGCGGATGCTAGAAGCGTCCGTCGATTGTCTTAAAATAACGAAATTCAAAGCGTCATGATTCATTCAGTTTTAGTAGCAGAAGAATGGTCCTTTTTCCTTATTTAAAATGATAAAGCGACAAGAATAATTTATTAAATATGACTGATAGGGCCGTGGAGTTGTATTAAAATTTAGGCTTTGCAATTTTTTCAGCAGTAAATTTATTGACACCAACAACATCTATATATATAAAAGGCAATGTTCGCATGTGTAGTCGCTATCGACTCAAAAACTACTGGGTCGATTTACGCGCGGTTTTTCGCAAAATGATCCGCGTTGTCGGGGAAGGTTTAAAGCCATTGAAATCGTCCAAAAACTTCCAGGAACAATATTTATTTTTGGAACTCCTTGCGCATCTTCACGTTAGAGTATCCCAAAAAAATGAAAGTCGTTTTATTTCTCTACATACCCTCTTATTTTTTCCTTTTACGTCTAAACAACTGTAAATAAAGTTTCATGTAATTTGAGCCACGGCAACCCGTGCCGACTTGCATCTAAACCTGTCAGTCAGTACTTGTGTGTGTACTGAAGCGAGCGAACGCTGACACATGTTGGCCTGGCACGTATCTGTTGCGGAGCATACAGCAGCTGCAAATGGTAAAGACAAAACAAAACAGAAAAAAAGTTTTTGGAAAGCTTCGACAGTGGCAATGCGCAACCCGTGAAACGTGTCAGTACCAGTTTACTCAGGACAGCGCACATCCAAGAGTCATTGCGGTTATAATTTCAAGTTTTTTTGTTAGTAAATGTTTGCATAGTTTTTAATCAGTGAACAGAACATGGCAGTGGAACTGTGTAGTTCTAAAAAAGTGATATTTTTAATAAGAAGAATAAAACATCAAATAACGGGTTCAAAACTTCCCTCTAATGGACAAGTTATCGCAGTTTTATTTTACAATATTCGAGAAGTGAATTTAATTGTTAATGAAAGTGCAAATCTCACTATTCGCGAATGTATTATCTTTTGGTTAAAGGCACGCATGCCTACCAAATCGTTGCCAAATTATGTGATTAAACTTGTTAACGTGTATCAAGTTTGGAGAGACTTACAAAAAAATGCAAAGAAATTACACGTCGTATTCAAGCGGCGACAACAAGAATTTGTAAGTAATTTAGACAATTTGTTCGACACTGCACATGCTGATGCACTTCAGTTAATGAAAATAGAGGAAGATAGGATGTTCTTACAGCGCCAAAGAGAGCCGGGCCGACCTGGTCACTTAGGTGGAGTGGATAAAAAAAATGACTGACAAAGAGGAAATGGCGCGACTTCGAGCTGTCAAAGAAGAAAATCGGCGAATCAAATATGTTTCCGCTTCAAAATCCTCGGCATCATATGAACCATTGCGAGAAGATTCCTCTTCGAATTCCAGTGAAAATGTAGATTCAGAAGATTTCCGAACACTGATCGAAAGCTCAGAACCTGGGACAAGTAAATCAGTAATGAGGAAAGATTTTATGACTCCAAAATTAGTTGCTGCATTAGACAGGTGTCAGTTAAGTATGCTAGATTCTGTGTTTATTCTTGAAGCTACTATTGATGCACTTGGATGTAACGTTGACGAATTTCCGATAAGGAAGTCTTCAATTCAAAGAATCCAAACAGAAAAGCGGAAGGAACGCGCGGAAAATATAAAAATTGATTTTCAAAACGAGGTACCGGATGTAGTGACCTTACATTGGGATGGCAAACTGTTACCTGCTTTGAGTGCTCGAAAATCGAAAGAGGAACGCTTGCCTATAGTTATTTCATATGGACTTAAAAACAACTCATTGCTGTGCTGAGACTGGATAATTCTACAGGCAAAGAATAGGCACAGACTATTTGGAAGGCGATCTTAGATTGAAATCTCGAAGACAAAATCCAAATTCTCTGTTATGATACTACGGCTTCGAATACATGTCGTTTTAATGGCGCTTGTGCGCTCCTCGAGAAAAAATTTGATAGGGAAATGCTTTTTTTCTCTTGCCGCCATCATGTATACGAACTGATATCAAAGGCCGTATTCGAAGTGAAAATTAAACAAGTGACAACAAGCCCTGATAGTCCACTTTTTAAAAAGCTGAAAGATAGTTGGAAAAACAACGATCCCACTAAAATACAGTGCTATAGAGAAACAGTGGAATTGTTCCGAACCGTAACTGAACTTGAAAATTTGCTTGCCTGTTACCGCGCTGAACTTAAAAATGTTATGGTCAGAGATGACTATCGAGAGTTGATCGAACTTTCTATCGTATTTTTAAGTGAAGATGCAGAAAAAAAAAATTTAATCAGACCTCCGGGTGCCAAGCACCAAGCTAGATGGATGGCCCGAGCGATTTACTCCCTAAAACTATCGTTATTTAGTCCTCAGCTGAAATTAAACACCAAGGATAAGGAAGCACTGTTAGACGTCTGCTTGTTTATCGTGACAATCTACGTTAAACCATGGCTTCAATGCATTTTGGCAGTTGAAACACCTTACAAAGATTTGTGCTTTTGGAAATCTTTAAAAGCTTACGAAAAAGTGAATGAAAGTATCTCGAAAGCTGCTTTACAGAAATTTAGCCAGAATTTATGGTTTTTTACTGACGAAATAGCAGTATTGGCACTTTTTGATGATGATGTGGACGAAGAAACAAAGTTAAAAATGATGGCAAATTTACATAGAGAAATTTTCTCGACCCATGAGAAAAGATACATTCCATCGAAGGAAGAACTTTGTGAGTCATAGTATCGTGAATTTGATACATTGATTTTATAGTTTTTATTTAGTTATTTATTTATACAGGGTTCATACTGTATATATGATAGTAAAATTCAGGAGTTTCTAAGGATTTTTTCAGGAGTACAGTACAGAAAATTCAGGAGATAACGTGAAAAAAAAAATCAATTGTGGGGAGAAGGAGGGAATGTGTGGATAATTTTTATACAATTGGCAAAAAAAAAACTATACTAAATATCAATTCTCCCATCTTTCCCGATTGCAGTGACTCGGAACATGCGCGGTAGACTCTTTCGGCGCTAAGTAAGGTCAGAAGTAAGAATTCTGGATTCCAGTGACTTTATATCAATAAGAAAAAATTTAAACATCATATTTTTATGTTTTATCATAATTTTATCTTTTGCTCTTCGATTGTAATTTTTCAGGAGACAAAAAGAAATATCAGGATAAAAAACACAATTTTCAGGAGTTTTCAGGGCCCTTAGAAAAAAAAGCAAAATTCAGGAGTTTTTCAGGAATTTCAGGAGGAGTACGAACCCTGTTTATATCAAGCAATTGTTACCAGTTATTTTATTTTTTACAGAGAAAAGCATCGATGATTTCATATCAGTCAAAAGCTAGTCATTGTTTTCTAGACTCAAAATTGATGATAGTTTTCGCAACGAGTCCCTCTTCATGGGCGAATAACGCCTTCGTTTCTAGATGCGAAAAAGACAGTCTCAATGCTTAGAGCAGTGAACGATACAGCTGAAAGAGCGGTAAAAATTATGCAGGACTTTCATGGTTTAATAACGGTTGAGGAGAAACAAAAACAATTTTTGTTACGTTGCGTACAAGTACACATGAAGATCTATCCTGACAGTAAAAAGCAAACATTGAAATGAAAATATGTACAGTAATGTTTCTTTTACTGAAATATGGTAATAAATATCTGCTTTGGATAAATTGGTGTCTGTCTTTTGTACCAAAGAAACATACATTTTGCAATCTTTCCATAGTATTCCCCATACACGATTTCACGTTCAAGTTTGACCTATAGTCGGTACGGGTTATCGTTATCTTATTGCAATAATACGTCTTATTTATGTTACTGAGGTGAAATAGAAAAAAATAGAGGGTATGCGTGTTCGATTTTGCAAAAAAAAAAAAAATCCCTTCTATCTTGGAACACCCTACTTCACGTAGTATCAGAGAACAGAGCAAAAGAAATTGCAATTAGACGACAAGCTGAATTACATTTTGCATCTTATCTAATGCACTATATAGCCCAAAAGCAAATAAAAATTTACTCTACTGATTAATTTAAATTTTGAACCAAAAACTTATTTTACTATTGGAAGGTAAAATATGATTAGGGCTTGTAACTAGACAGCCAATGATTTTGTACAGTACTATCCCGAATAACCGAACTAAAGAGGGATGGGCGTTAAGGATAATGCTAATGCTAATTTCTTATGGATAATGCTTTTTTTCGGTTAAGCTATGAACATTTACTATTATTGTATATCTAATAACAGTATTTCATTCTGAAATGTTTTGAGTGAAAAACGAATTCAAACTCGCTTTGTAGGCTACACTCCCCCCATCAGGCGCAACATTCACACCAGTGAGTTTGGGAGCAATGCTCCTGACACGCACAGGAAAACAATTTCGTAATTAATATTGTTATTTTTTAATACAGTATACTCTCTATTATCCGTGCGCGGATTATCCGGTTTGCGGATTATCCGTGCTCATTCCGGACTCACAAAAAATTTAAAGAGGAACATTTTCACGCTTTTCATTCATGTAAAATCGATGTTGATGTTCGATCGAGAGATTCATTCCGTGAAACTAATGAGCCGAGACGGCGGAGGCTAAAGAATAGATTTTTTTCTTCCTCCACGTGCAATCTCTACCGGTTCAAGCCCTAATTTTCCAAGAAATGAATCATCCACTTCCTGCTAGCCCATTATCGTACGAACACGCTTCTCCCTGACACGTCATTCTTTAACTTCGTCTTCTTTCACTTTCGCACGTGTTCCTTTAGATTTTGCGTCTTGTTTATCGTCAGTTAGAAGCGTGGAATTTTTTACTGGTAAAAATGAGTGGTGTGAAACGAAACGAAACGTTTTAAATGTTAAACAAAAATTAGAAATCCTTCAAAAACTTGATAATGGAGAATCAGCTAGTATTGATGCAGAATATATACTAAATGAGGGAAATACAGTTTCTCATTCTGCTGCTCTACAATCTGTGGAAACTTTGTTAGATTATACGGGCCAAAGAGGATTTGATTACGGTGACATTACTGCGGTTCGTCAAATATGTGTCGATATTCGACAAGAGATGAACAAACAGCAGAAACAAAAACGCATTACAGATTTTTTAAAGCAGTAAATGTTAAAAGGAAAATTCCTAGTTCGATGTTATACAGCATGCAAATGTAAGTAATTTTTATATTTTTGTACTGATGTTGATTTTTTCTTTAATAAAAAGGAGTTTTCGGATTATCCGAGTTTTTCTATTGTCCGTACGATCCCTCCCGGAGATTAACCCGGATAATCGGGAGTGCACTGTATTCTAAAATTAATCACTGGCCTTCTTGGAGAGGCTTTAAAGAAACCAGCGGGTCTCCCCTAAAATTTCTCGTATACTCCTTAACAAAGGTGTCATTTCCCCCCACCCTCGAGTAGATGAAAATTACGAATCTTCTGTACTCCCATTAACGCAACGAGTTTCCTTCAGTGAGCGCCAAAGGCGAAAGTAGTAGCGGAAGTGAAACGCGTCATTACCCAATATGGCACTGTGTCATTGTGTGATGAGAAAAGACTAATAAGCGATTTGAATATCTTTTTTCAAGCCTATTGATGCGAAAATTGGGCGCAGATCTACAATTAATGTTAGTAGACCCCATACCAATTTTTATTTATCTAAGTCATAGGGTTTAGGAGTTATTGCGTTCACATGTATGCAAATAGTCAATCCTTTGACGGATTTTGTCCAAATTTGATATGAACCTACATTCCTGATGATCCAAATCTATCTAAGTTATCGTATTCACCTGAACACGGACAGATTTCCCGTAGACGGATTTTGTTCAAAATTTGAGTAAAAAATGTGCGCCAAAATTTGAGCAAAATTATGTGTAAAGATCACATACCAAATTTCATCCATCTGGCTCTAATAATTTTCGAGTTAACGTGTTCACAGATAGACAGGCATAATTCCAAAATTGTGTTTTTCGAACTGAGGGAGGTCTAAAACGTGGAGATTCGTCAAAATATCGACTTCAAATTTTTTGACTACATTACTTTCTCTTTGTATATGAGAAAGCAAAAAGTGGGTATATCGTTGCAGAAAAAAGTATACTTTCTGTTTGTATACGAGAAATCAAAAAAAGCAACAACCGTTGCAGAAAAAAGTATCAACTTCGCGAATATTTCCATGTAGCACACTACGTAATTTTTGGATTTCCGATAACCCGGGTTTCCACTGTATTACATAATCATGTTCAAAAATATTCAATATCGTTCAGAGACAGTCAGTGAAAAATCCTAAACTATGCGTGTAGTAGAAGTTGCTTACATTATCAGCGATTAAATAGTAACAGTAACATCAGATTCGTTTCTTTATTCACGTTATTAAGTGCCATGTTAAAGAATATTACATGTCATATTACAATTTGCAAAGTGTAGTGAATTATTTTAAATTAAATTCTACTGTCTTTATCACGAGTGTATATAACTTTCGAAATTATTTTGATGTCTACTTTTATGCACAATATATATTCCCTGAATGTTTCGTATAAAATTGATTATTTATTTTATTAATAGTAGAAAATTTAGAGACATAGACACTCAAATACATAGTAAGATTTATGATGAGATGCCAGTTCACTCTGTTAATAACAGGATTTTTATTTTAATATGCAGTCCATTAGCCAATTTAATTCGCTGACATTTCAAAAAATATTGCAATTTTTCATATTACTTACTTACTCTTAAGAATTGCGGAAGCTTACATTTATGTCACATGTTGATAGTTAAGTTTTTCCTTGGAAGTCGCCATTTTTTATATTGTCAATTTTTATGAATATCTTCAATAGGAAAAATAACATTTGGGTTTTTTTTTCTCTTTTTTTATTGCAGATTCAATCACAAAAGCATACAGACAAAAATGAAATAACATTTAAAACCTAAAACCCTGCGACAAAGAGATTCAAAATAACCGAAAAATAAGTAGCATTCATATAACTAATAATGCAATTAATAATATGTATTAATTGCAAAAAATCCAGATGATTTTCAGTAAATTATGTTAAAAGATGCTTTTCAAAATTCACACCAAATCAGCAAAAATTAAACAATACAATCATCAAAGTTAAATCTATAAATTCACAATAATAGTAAAAGCAAAAAGGAATGAAACATGATTATCATACTACAGTAAGAAATGTTCAGACGCAAAAACTGTAGCCAAAGATAACTCAAATTGTCAGTAGGGAGCAAGATGCTCGGTGTAAAATTACGCAAGTTAAATAGGCCTGAAAAGTATTCTAATATATTTTGAATTTATATTTTTGAACAGATTTAATTTTAAGCAAAAATAATCGACATTCTGGGTAGTAAAACTCCATTTTAAATAGAATGTTGTGCAGCTTTATGGAACTCTTTCTAATGCCAGAAAACGCGTAGAAATGCATACTGTCTGTCCGCCAAAATGTCCAGTTTACGGCGGTCGCTATAGCAAAAAATTTGTTAACCTTTTTTCTGGTTAAAATTAGTTGCATTTCTTTGTTATTTTTTGTTGTATATTAATATGAAGTAAAAAATGAAATTCAGATATAAGCAATTTTTTAAATTTTCTTTTATTATGGCAATTAATTTTGTGCTTAGAAAAATATATACTTCAGAGAAAGTAAACAAATATTCTAAATTTCAAGAAGGTATCATTCATATTTAATAATGAACATTTCAGTTGATATTGGAACATAAACAAGCTTTTATAAAGTCGATGAAATAATTACGATATCGTTTTTATGTACAACTAGCTGAATTAAGACCCAGCGTTCTCTCTGAAGAATTTGGCGTCAATTTCATTTCTGAATTTAGTACAAATGAAATGAAAACGATTAATTTTTTTACAGCATGAGCTGATCCTAATACTTACTGGTTTACGCTTCTTAGTTATTTTTTTTTACTGTACAGTCGTTAGGCACACAGAAATTATTTAGTATTTCCATTTGATTTGGGTTGTTCTTTGCATAGATATGGCAAGGATACTGGATATTTCCAAGATTCCGGTTATTATAATAATTTTGAGTTTGATGGAATTATTTTTTAAAATTTGTTTTCAAAAATTAAATATCATAATGCCATATACAGCCCTTTTGGAGCTAAATGCGCCAATGTAGCACATTTGAATGAACTCCTTCCTACGATAACCTGTTTTTATAGCGACCGCCATAAACTAGACATTTTGGCGGCCACAGTTCTTGTGGCAGATAAACAGCATTACATCGTTCACTCTGATGCGGCCACTCATAGCCTTCTTCCTACTGCCAAGTTGAGTGTCGTTTGCTAATCAATTAATACTAGTTCACATATGACTGCTAAACATTCTTCACACAGAACATACTATATAAGTAACAATGTATCAAATAATATACATCAGCAAGTAGGCATAAAAATTAACAGGAATGAATCTGAACTGAGCACCAATTTTGTTTCGTTTCTGCCATCAACGAAATTTGACGACAATTGTCTATTAAACACAATTTGTAAAGGAAAGAATTTATGAAACTTCTCTATTAAATACAAAGTTCAGTTCTTGCACTGGGCGTGTTGCAACCTAATTTCGATCATACCATCCAAATAGTTGAGGGCAGTTATTAAATGGAACACATTTTATTCAATTCAATTTTTTTACTCTGTGAAACATTGCTCCAGTTTCTCAAAACAATACACAGTTAATAACAAAAAAAAGTTACATAAATTTACTAATATATACTAAAAAGAGAGTATTCAGAAATATTAATAAGTTAATTAAGGCATTACAGTATTTACGAGATATATGTATTTGAAGTTTAAGTGTTTATTTTCAAATTAAATGTTCAGAAGAAGAAGACTGCTAAAAAATGACGATTATTTTTTTTTTTACATTAATCATAGTAATTTATTAAATTTCTATGCAAGCAGGGTCGAAACTAGAACAAACTAATTCTTATAAGAAATATTCATATAAAAAAAATCAAACGATTGGCAGCCAAAGATTATTCATCAAAGTCTGTCAAAAAAGATTATTCATAGTAACTGTGAAAAAATATCTAGTTAACCTAATATTTCAGCAAACAGAAAAGTAACACTAATGTTATCTAACACAACAAAACAGCCACAAATATTAATTTAAGCACTGAATTGCAACCAATATTATATTTCAGCAGAAAGCTTGATGATTATCAGTATTTCGTTCCTGTAATCAAAATTATTTGAGAAAAATAAGTAGAGATAATTTGTGTAAAAATTCTTTATAAGACATAAATTTGCTTCATGAAAAAAAAATATAAGCCTTTATGTTTCAGTCAAACAATACTATAACAGATATTTCACAACTGAAAAATGATATAATGGTTATTTTCAGTTTTCAAAATCATTGCAGATCATGAAGTAAAAAAAAAAATCACAAATCACTACAAGTAGGCAGGCTTCATCTCTCTTTTTACAATGTATAAGAGATTAACTATAAAAATAACTTTTTTTTTTTATAGCTGGTCAATTATGTATTTTTCATGTTAAAAAAAGGCCTGCAAATCAAGATGATAATGATGTTAAGAAAAACGATGCACCTTAAAATCAATGAAGTGATATAAATCTACCTACTATAGTTCATTTTACAAGTTATAATAGTGGCGGTGAAGGGGGAAGTTGCCACCCCACTTTTTGAGGAAAACTTAAATTCTTATTTAATTTTAGTTGCCTAAAACTAGGATTTATATATATAAAAAAGCAATAGCGTCCAGGAATGTTTGCTAATTTTGTAGCTAAATTTTGTTTCCTATCACCTATACTCCTGTACTTTTTATTGTCTATAAACTTTTTGCCCCTCCACTTTTAAGACACAATTGCCACCACTGATTGAAAACCAACATGTTAAGTATAATATGATGTACCTTAAAGGATATTATTAAGAGATAAAATATTAATTCAAGTAATACACATCATAGATACATTCATATAATATTTACGGAATGCATCAAAAGACCCATATTATATAAACAAAGTTAATATAGAACTACAATATAAAAACTAAGTAATTATAAAGATCCAAAATTAATTCAGTTTTCAGTGCACACATGATACCAAAATAAGTAACCCTTCAAATAGAAGCAAGATTCATCATAATAAGAAACCCAGAAGTATATTATTCAAACAAATAAAATAAAATTATTAAGACAATATTTCACTTTTTCACACATTAAAATGAACAGAAAATTTTTCAATTTCAAACATAGTATTCAGTATTTTTCCTTCTAAACAAGCAATGAGGCTTTATTTTTACTTTTATAATGTACCATATTGTGTGACTTTATCCAAGTTCATTTGCGACGGATTATGAGTTAAAAAACAAAAATTGATTGTTATTCATGCATGTAAAAATATGCTTTCTCACTTCCAAACTAATCTACATGACCATGTTCTTCTGTAAATCTGTCATACATTTTTAAGTTTTCAGTTTCACAGTCTGGTTTTACTGTATTGAGAGCATCCAACAACACTTCCTGAAATGAATTTTCAAATACATTTTCAGAACATTAGAGTAGGTATATAAAAAATACAATTCAAATTACATTAAATACAATCTTAATATAAATAAGAGTCATTGTGGCTACGTTCCACATCTCCTCCTTAACCACGGCACTGATTTCAACCAAAATTTGCACACTTATTAATTAATACAAAGGGAAGATTATTGTCAACTTTTCAAAGTGTAAATGTTAATTAAACAGTCAGTTAATTAGAAATTAACTGAAACCGTTTTTCCCCAGTAACTTCGGAGCAAATTATCCCTCAAAAATTATTTTGATACCAACTTAAAGTTCAAAATTTTACCTTTTCAATGATACCAATTTTATATCTGTGACATTTTTCCTTCAAATTTTATTAATTTTTTAAAGTTTAATAATTGTTAATTACGTGTAGACGATTTTGAAATAACGCAAATTTATAGCTACTCTGTTGCTAAGCAACGGTTAGACTTTGAGCTAATTTACCTTTATTTCTGAAATTTTTGCTTGTTTTTAAAAAAGAAGAGAGTCAAACGTCAACTTTTAAAAGCCCCAAATCTTATTAAAACTTCAGTTAATTGGAAATTAAGGCATTTACTGTGATATTTTTTGAAAATATGTATTATGTCACAAAAACTATTTTTACACATAATAAAAGTTTAAAAAATTAACTTTTCATGACACGACTTTCATTTCCATTCAATTCGTTGCCTTCATTTTAATAATTTTTCAAAAATTAAATTCTGTATAAAATTTACAATTTAGAACACTTTTTTTTATTGGTGAAGAACAAGAATGCATACGAACTGTTGCTAGATCGCATAGAAGAATTTTGGATAAAGACGAATTTTATTATTTTTTTATTCATATTTATTCTAACGCTTTTCCTCAATGAAAAATTTACTATGTAATTGTCCCAAAACATCCGTTAAAATATTTCTTATTTTGCAAGATTTATGAACAAAATTTGAAGTACCTATGCAATAAATACTAATAACTTATGGAGAAAATTAGCTATTGGCAGTTTTTAAAAATTGTCTGGTTCAACTGATGTTCTCATTTTAATTAAAAAACATTTGAAATGATAAAAGAATTTTGGGTATTGTAATTTTCTACACAAAAGTAGTTTTTTACATCAAAAAAATATTAGACATGAAAATATTTTAATCCAGATAAACGCCGGGCATACCAGCTAGTTTTACAATAAATCTTTGAACATTTATATAAAGTATTATTAAAGAATTCAGGAGAATTATCACTATATACTAGCAACAATAAGGAATCTTATTAAATTAATATATGGAATAATGTTACCATTGTTATAGGCGGTATCCACAGATTTTGTTCTTGAATGTTGTACCAGTTAATTGGAAGCCTTAGGGATTCGGTTTCATCATCTTGAGACCTGCTTTCAGGTATTACATATCTCCTGGAGACACCACTTGTCTCTTCTATAGTTCTCTATAATACATATATTTAGTATTTAATATAAATATAATATTAAATAATTATAATAAATTTGATATTAAAAAACAAATATAAGAGTAATAAAGGTCAGAGATATGAAATTTATTTTTGATGTTGTACTAAGTACAAATGATAGTTAAATAATACCTTAAGGTATCTGCATACTTTCGGAGAACATTTTGAGAAATATCATTAAAATAAATATTGCATTTTATGATCAATATTGCATAAAAACTTCAATTTAAGCAATAAAAACTATCACAGATTTCTTAGAAATTGAAATTTTAAGAGTTAAATTTAACCAAAACCTGTGACGCGGTTAGACAAAATTATATGAATAAAATTGCAATTAAATTATGTTGGGATACTTTAAACACATATGTCTAGAACATGTACTAGAATCTAAAGAAAATTTTTAAAAATAAATTTTTATAAATTTTTGAAGTGAACAATACAGAATTTTCCGAATATTTACACATCCGTCAACACAATAACGGGCTATAAAATTTAAAATTATGATGCGTTTGGAATTATTCTAGTACATTTTCTAGGGAATGATATATGAAATCTGCATACCAAGTTTGAAAGGTTTACCACAAAAAGAATTTGAGATATCATGTCACATGTATGGGAATTTTGTCAAATTTTTAGTTTTGAGATAAACACATTTAAAGAATAAAAAAAATGCTGTGAATACAGAGCTTGGCATCTTATCCAAATTATTTGTATTGCTTCTGATAGCTATTCCATAATAATTCTGAAGTTTATCATTAAAACTATCAGTCAACTTTCCCTTCCCTCCCAGAGCTTTGTGTTTACTTTTTAATTTTCTGAGTCGAGTCCCAACTCTATTCTGAATGTGTCCTATACATTCCAGTTTTTTTACACTATCTTTCCCATAAATATCCTTCACATTATCATAGCTTTTTGAATCCCCATCTCCAAAATACTTTACATACTGCAAGTTTCACATCTTTTCAGATCGTTCGAACATTCTGTAGACACCGACAACCTCCATAGAACCCGATGATCCAATGTGCTTGATGCAATCATGAGCTCTGTTTGATGACGAGTTACACATTCTACACATCTTTGACATTACTTCTACATCCAACACTTTCCCGCTGTCAACAGATATGGCAGACACACAACCATTTAGAGAGGTGTGTCTTCTCTTTTGCCATGTACGATCGGCTGATACTCCACACTGGCTAAAAACCACCATGTCCTTTTCCAATTAGCCTCAGTTCAAATACAAGAGACATGTTTACTTCATGTAATTTGTTTACTTTCTCAGAAGTACAAAACACAATACTATAGTTACAGTTCTTACAAAGTATTGTCATGTTGGAGGCTAAACCAAAGGAGTTGTCTATCTGTAAACACAGACAACATAGTTGCGGTATTAATTTTTTAAAAATTGTGAATTTTGGACGAAAATCGATCATAGGCGGATAAGAAAAATCAAAGGACGATAAAAGAAAGAAACTAACCCATATAAATACAGATGACGATGTTATCTCTCTTATCGGAAGCATTAGAGCTTCATTTATTAATCTTGAAATATCACTTCGGGAAAACCTATAATTAATAATATAAATATAATATAAAATTATATGGATATAAATATATATTATCATCTGTTATATAACTATATATATAAAAGAGGAAAGGCATGTGCATGTTTTGTCTGTTCGTTTTTTGGCTAAGCACATCCACACCCGTATATAGTATAAATAGTATACCATGGTTCGTACACTTAAGAACAAAAAAATTTCAAGGAATGCCAAAACATACACATAAAGCAGCATACCGCAAGTTACAATGGTAGTTATAGAATAAGCTTCATTCAATACATAAGAAAATGTCACATTTCTTGACTATTTAAAAGAATGCTTATTACTTCATTTAAAGAACTGTAAAGCATAATTTGAATTCAACAGACATTTTATTGTTACAGAATTTTTAAATATCATTTTAACTTAAAAATGAACAAGCATTTTGAAATTAAGTTACATATTTCTCTCAATACAGTTAAACCTCATTAACGCAAATTACTGACAGCATGAACGATTAAAAGTCAAAATATGAAAAAGTTTATATATGGTACTAACTCTGTTCTGGTGCCAATACCGGACATGAATGTCCATTTGTTTTTCTTGTGTCATCATATTGACACTTTCATCAAATAGCAACACAAAATTCTTTTTGTTTAAATTTTCTTGCAAGAGATTTTCCAAACAAGGTGCGATTCAAATGCTGCATAATATGCATTTTTTTTTCTCCGCTCGAAAATTTTGATGCGATGGCACTATCAGGGAACATGCGATGAAACATTTTTTCAATGTTCTCATTCGCTTTATAAGAGACGTGATTTTTTACAGTCTTTCAAGTCCACAAAATTTCAGCATCTAAGACACCGTTTTTAACTACATGAGATTCAATATTGCCAATATTTGATGTTGAAGATGGGGCAGATAACGACGGTGAATGCTGTGGTTGATGTATGCTTTCTGGGGTATTTTTATCAATAAAATAATTTCCGACCACGTTCATTGAGGTTTTTCTCGTTGACTGTAAATCGATGTGCTTTCGGCTCTTCGCATGGCTTTTCATAGTGCTTTCGCCCATCGACAACACTGAATTTTTATAACACATCGTGCAGAATGGACATTCGACACGTTTCTTTGCAATCACATTTTGTATGCAGACATTTCCAGCCATGCATTATTAAAGATGTATTTACCTGCCATTATCTACACACAATTTTAAATCATAAATGAAAACAAAAACACGTGGAAAACAAAACAACGAACACAGAATCAAATTATTTGAATGTACTCTCACCCACCGCGCTACAAGATAAGCACACTACGCTTTTTTATAAGAAAGGAGAAAAAGGTCACATGATCGGCTGCTGAAAGACTATCCCATTATTGAACGGGGGAGAAGGTGGTTTTCACGAACGTAAAATGGATGGCGGGGGAAATAAATTTCGATAGGAATTTTTTCTCCCTTTAAATTTAAAAGAAATGAACAAATCCTAAAATTCAAGGACTTTAAACACATTTTTTTTTTTGTTTTTCAAGGTTTTCAAGCACTTGAAAATGAATTTTTTTTTTCAAGCACTTTTCATGATTTTTAAAAGCGTACGAACCATGTATACTGAAAGATTTCACCACATTAATTATATGTCGTCAAAAGTATCCATGTATTCTTTAAATGGCCAAACTTCAAGGACAGAAATTCTAAAAAATACTATATTCTAAACTATATTTCTAAAAACATGAAAAAATTTACCATTTAGTTAATTTCCCCAGTATTTTGAAATCCAAATTGGTTAATGTATGTTGTTCTGTACTTAATAGTTGTCTCATCAAACCTACGCGGCAATTTGAGTTGGGTAACTGGATGCATATTTTTTTCTGTAGTCTATAGGTATAGAAACAAATTTACAAATAATTACATGAAATTTTAAGAACTATTACTATACTATCTGTTACTATAGTTCTAATACTATAAGTTCTATTACTTTACTTTAACTTGACTATATACAGGGTTCGTACTGTATATATGATAGTAAAATTCAGGAGTTTCTAAGGAATTTTTCAGGAGTACAATACAGAAAATTCAGGAGATAACGTGAAAAAAAAATCAATTTAGGGGAGAAGGGGGTTGTGTGGAAATTTTTATAAAATTGGGAAAAAAAGTATACTAAATATCAATTCTCCCATCTTTCCCGATTGCGGTGACTCGGAACATGCACGGTAGACTCTTTCGGTGCTAAGTAAGGTCAGAAATAAGAATTCCAAATTCCATAGACTTTCTATCAATGAGGAAAAACGGAAACGTCATATTTTTATGTTTTATCATAATTTTATATTTTGCTCTTCGAGTGTAATTTTTCAGGAGACAAAAAGAAATATTAGCATGCAAAACACAATTTTCAGGAGTTTT
This sequence comes from Araneus ventricosus, assembly GCA_013235015.1. Taxonomy (NCBI): domain Eukaryota; kingdom Metazoa; phylum Arthropoda; class Arachnida; order Araneae; family Araneidae; genus Araneus; species Araneus ventricosus. Next base: position 15,843 of record BGPR01005984.1, on the reverse strand, counting down.
CAGGGCCCTTGGAATAAAAAGGCAAAATTCAGGAGTTTTTCAGGAATTTCAGGAGGAGTACGAATCCTGTATATACAAACAAACCATATATAGAGCTGTAGGAACACAGAATGTGCTAAAGATTAAATATATATACTGTTATATATATTAATATAAATCTAAATATAACTTATTATATATGATCATACAGAAACAAAGTAAACAAGACATATCAAGAAGCAAATCCTATAATAAAAAGTCATTATTTGAACAATACAACCAAATTTAAAACAAAATACACAAAAACACCCACAACTATAAATTAAAAATAAATTACTCTAGAAACCATGATTGACTAGTAAAACACCTATGAATTAATATAAATCTAAATATAACTTATTATATATGATCATACAGAAACAAAGTAAACAAGACATATTAAGAAAAAATTTTATATAAACATGGTTATATATGAATACAGTATTACAGTAAGTTATTACCTCCTTAAAACAGCATCATCAATCGATTGTGGATGATTTGTTGTGGAAATTAATAAAGTGTCCTTTCCTAAACCTAGGGAATAAGGGAATAAATGATGGATATACGAGAAATATGATGGAAATAAGAGTATTAATTTGTAACTGAATAATGAAATACCTTGAATTTCAAGAAGAATTCCGTTTAATGTCAATCTCTCCTGCTTGGTATCCGTGGGGGATCTTTTTCTGCAATACGCATCTATTTCTTCTAGCATAATTATGCCAGGACTCTGTTTTAGATCCTGCAATCTAATAATAAGTTATTATTAGTTTAGAGAGTATAATATTATTACACCAAATTATTTTAATATTATTACACAAAAGCCATCTTATGAACTAGAAACATAACTGAGCTGTAAGAAAGAATGTGCTAAACATTAAAAATCTCTCTTCCCACTGTTTACATAACTAGTAATTTTTCCCAATCAGATCTTTGGGGCTGTGGCCAAGTGGGAATAGAGAATAAAGATAAATAAGAAATTACTAGATAAAGAATTACTTATTACTAGAAGATAATATTTTAATTTAAAAGATAAATGATTACTTTTTAATCTCAAATTCATGTGGCCCAATAATAGCCAATTCGCAGTGGAGTATCTCGGACAATTTCTTCACAAAATATGTTTTTCCTGTTCCTGGAGGCTAAAAAAAATTACTTCATTTAACTACAACTTTTAAACAACTTAAGACAACTTCAACTTATAAACTTATTTTTTGAACTTAAAGCCTGACAAAAAGGCTGTAAGTTCAAAAAAACAAGTTACACAAAAAAAAAACATCAACGTAGTTTTGATTACAAAACTATGCATTACAATGGAATTTACAAAGTTGAGAAAGAATCAAATCTTATACAAATATAACATAGAATATCACCTGAACAATATTTTGACTTTAATATTTTTCCTTTACATTTTCATAACTAAACACTCTAAATAATATTTCATTAACCTCAAACGATTAATTACCGTTACCATTTTCTTTATATTGCATGTTTTGTAATTGATTGTCTATTTATATTATCTATGTTTTAAGAGTTTGTTTTTCAGGAATGGCAACGTTGTTTTAGTAGAGTAGAAAAATGTTTTTGGAATTTCAGTTTAAATCTTTAACTTTGTATTCTTCATACAATAAAAAAGGCATTTAAAGTCGGTAAATTGGAGATTCTTTATTTAGAGTATGAAAGAAGAGTTTATTTTAGTTTTAGAGTAATAATTTAGAGAGAGTTTTAAACATCACCAGTAATTGCTGAATATTTTTCACAAACATTCAAGCTAAGTTATTTTAAATGTTTTCTCTGCAAGTTTCACTTGAAAAATCTAGCTGAAGCACTTTCATTGCATATCTAAAATTCCTTTATTACACTACAGTTAGCTAGATATATTTAAAAAAAAATACATTACAAAGCCACTTCATTATCATTTCAGTTCCTTGATAGAAATAAGAAGGTTAAGAACATAAGAAAACAAATATAGAATATAAAGATCATGCAAATTTTATTAACTACACAAACAAAATTTTCTGCTTCTTTTTAGAAATTTCACAGTTGAACTCTTTACCTTTCATATTTTTCATTAAGAATTCTTGTGAACTGTTTCATATTCGTTTAGAATTCCGTTTAATTTTATCGTATACTTTTGTACATGTCTCTTTTCCTCCCTCTTGCTGCCTAGTTTGGCGCTTTTTTTCAAATCTCGTAGCCATCCAAAATGTCCGACTTTTGGCGAGGGTTTCATAGTTGGCGTGATTTTTGCCAACTTGGCGGGAAACCGCACATGATTCTTAAGTTTTACCACTATTCCTTTATGAGCAATCGGGAAAAACAGCAGAGGCGGCGCCAGAAATTTTCCGACGGGGAGGCAAGACATCTCCGACGGAGGGGCAAACGAAATTTCTCTAATACAATTACACACAACATTTAATTTTATATTTAATTAAAGGTAATTAACAATTAATTAGCGAATTCAATTATAATAATTAATTATTTGGAATAATTAGCTATTTGTATAATGTCGGTGCAGTAAGAATTGTCTGACGGAACGACAAGAAGTAATAGAAAATGAAGAATTAAAAACATAAATCTCGTAGGAAATGAAGTGTACCGCACTGATAGTAGGGAACAAAATACAGATTGTTTTCTAAATCTCATAACTAAATAAAATAATAGCCGAAACAAGTGAAAATAATTATTAACTTTTTTTAAACCTATAAATGCATAACTACATATTTAAAATTATTGGCAAAATCAGAGGACCAGTTCCCTAGCTCCAAACACTGGACCGATATCGATAATTTTTATTTCACCTACAAGCTTATGATATGTCATCAATGGTCGCCTGCCCCTACCACATTCCATTTTCGAGAGAAACCGAAAAAAATACTTCTCTACTGCACATTGTCTTTTGGGGAAAACCATGAGATAGTTCCCCAGCCTGAACCACTGGACCGATTTCGACAACTTTTACTGCATATGAAAGTTTTTGACGTTTAGATATATCATCACTGGTCCCCTATCACCCACCGCCCTCCATATTCTAAATACATCGCAAACTAAAGCTTTCCTAATGTACCTCAGCCTCTACAACCGCCAACTTATTTCTTCAAGTTTCAAGCATAGGTACAGGATATTAAAATTAGAGGCGAACAGCTGGTCGCCAAAGGCGGGTAGTCTATATATTTAAAATAATTTTCTATACCAAAGGACCAATCCAACCACTGGACCTATTTTGACATTTTTTTTTTTTTTTTTTTTCATATGAAAGCTTATGTCTCCTAGGTCAGTCATCAAAGATCGCCTATCCCCACCGACCTTCATTTTTTAGAGAAATCGGAAAAACACTACTTCACGGTACATTCTCTATGGGGAAAAACCTTGACTGAGTCCCCAGCCTCAATAACTGGACCGATTTCGCCAATTCATCTGATCACTTTGCAAGCATACATAACCACTCAGAATGCCTCATGTTTATTGTGCAAGTTTAAAACAGTATTTTTGAACAGCTTTAATGAAAACGGTTCTTCAAAAAAGAACAAAATATCTACTCTAGGGCATGGAAACATTATTCAGAGCAATATCATATTGCATTTATGGTTCTGAAAACTTTTAGTCAAATTTGTGCAAAATATTAAAACTCAAATGTGGATTTTTCGTTGTCCCTTATCCTGTTCCACTGATCTATATGCAGTATTTAAAACTGAAAAAAGGTAGTGGTTGCGAGCCGCGAAGCGCTGAGACAGCGAGTTTCTCTCCCTCTTTATGTATATACTAGCAGTACGCGCCCGTGGAATCAGGACTTCAACAAAATGAAAACAAAAAAAAAAAAAAACCACAATGGCATGAAAAAGTTCTGAAAACAAAACAAAAGATACACATTATTGATTTTCCCGCTAATTTTTCTTCGCGATAATGACATTTCAACTGTGGAAAATACAGAGTACGTTAATCCGAAACAATATTAAAAAATTGCAACGTGAAAACGATTATTATAAAGCAAATAAAATATGCGAGACATAAACACGTTAAGACACTGCCGAAAATAATAATCGAAGTCATTCAGTTGGTTATGACGTCACCTGCGCTCTGCACCGTCAGCCATTGAAATTGCCTGCAACGTCCCGGAAAAGCGCCACGGGAGGGAGCTCGGTAGATAAAAATATCTTTCAACTGACCAGGAAAAAATTAATTTAAAAAAACGGGAAAAGATATTTTAACCGTTCTTGTTTTAAATACGACAGAACCGTTCCAGTTATAAGCTGAAAAAAATTGAAAATAATAGTGTTATTAGAACGTCGGATGCAGCAAATTTAAAAACAAAAATTAAATTTCGATCGCAAAACTGACTATTTTTTAAAAATTTCTCAAAATTCAGTAAACTAAGTTTGAAGCTCAAAACAAACTTCATTAGAACGAAAATTGTTTGCTCTATCCGATGGTGCATTGATTGTTTTTCAGCGATCATTAGAAAAGGTACTACAGCCGTAAACGTGCCAAAAATGACCCAAAACATTAAATAAAAAATTTTCTAGAATGAATTTTAAAATTCCGGCTTCGAGGTGCATTATTCACCTTTACGATTACATGTGTGCCAAATTTCATGACTGTGAGTGCAATAGATTCGTCTGGACATCGCGCGCACACATTTCCTTTTATAAGTATAGATTCTTCTGAAAAAAAGACTTTGTGTCTGCTTGGATCTTTAAGCTCTTTCGGAGGTCACTTTTTCATTTTTTTTAATTGGAAAAATATATCCCTAATTGTTTCGTCGGTATTTGTTGATGAAAGGGAATAATATCATCTATTTTTTCTAAAGTCGTTCAGCTGAAAGTTGCATTCGATGATGGTCGCAACCCATAGCAGACTTTTTGTCAGAGAATCAGCACTAGAAAGGTAAAAATGAACTCTCGAATGTTAACCACGATTGAGACCGAAAAATCACTTTTCTCTTTACAATGGGAAAGGAATAATTAATTTTGATCTGCTTTCCGGTGTTGATTTTTGAGTGTATGAATATATGTATATGTCTTCATTGCATTTTCTCTTAATAAAAGGTCTGTGGTCAGAGAGACGAAAGGAATGCATTTGAAGTTGAACGGGTGACCAACCCGACAGATCAGATGGGTTTGAGTGGCCGTTAATAGAGGTTATTTTAACATTATGTGGACCGAAAAATTCCGTGCCGAACAAAAATGGTCGCTGAGAGGAGTGACCGCTGTGTATCGCCACACTCTTGTTTAATATAGATACTTTAGTTTTCCCTAATAAATTTACCGACAAGTGATCAAAGCAGTCAATGGAAATAACAAAAGGTGCAAATTTTCACCCGTCTTGTTGATCTCTTAGCCGACCAACCGAAAACAGTGGACAAAATGCGAATCTGGTGCACTTGTCACCTTGTCGGTTATTCTGTCAATGCGGTGCGCGCTACAGGCCAAATGGACGACAAGTGAAACAGATGCCGGTCATTCTGTTGATTTAAATGTTAATCAGACGTCAAATTTGGACACAAATAGCTTATCTCGACAGTTTACAATATAATAACTTTAAGATGGGATTTAAAATATTAGATTCCTTGATACCCATCTCTCCACATCTCCCGAAACAGAAAAGATTTTTACCGACGCAAGTCTTCATTTCTCGGCGACGGGGGGGAAAGCGGTCACCGACGGGGGGGAGTGGCCCCCCTTGACCCCCCGCTAGCGCCGCCCCTGAAAAATAGCATTTAATATTTCTGGTAATTAATTGTAGAGTACACTATTAATAATTTTAAATATAAAATATTTGAAATAACACCAGTTAGCCACAATCTAATACGATTCTAGATGCTCTGGTTTTAATAACTAACAACAAATAATAATTAATTTTTGTTCATACCCCATACAGTAGAATAGAGCTCCATGTCTTTCGTGAAGTTCTGAATAATGAGGGGAAGACAGATTTTACAATAGTGGCCTCCATGATGATATGCTTGAGATATCCTGTTGTACTCACGGTTGATAAAAAGTCTTCAAGTTCTAAAAAAAGAAATGTATAATTGAACTATAAGAAATAATAGAAGGAAGAAGCATAAAATAGCAACTGGCCATAAAATATGCTGCATCATTTTAACATTGAAATCAAATGCATATTTTACAAGAGGAAAAAGAAAGTGAAGATAATGCCGAGAAAATGGAATTCGAGGTTGCATGACATGGTCAGTTATTTTACTCAATATAAAGATATGTTCTGATATTATTTTATTTGAAGGAAAAATAACTAACAATAACACTGTAAATCATTTTAAATTTTCACACTATAAAAATATGTGCAATTCACAGAAAACTACTCGTATTTCAATAAAACACAATATATTTATTTCACTACAGTATGAAAAACTTTACCTGAGCCTCTGGCTCTCCAACTAATTTTTATTTTTACAAGTAAATATGCTTAGCATAACCTAAAACAAAAACAAACAACAAAACTGAAAAACTAAATTTTTTAAAACATTTGCATTTTTTTACAAAACAATCGCACACAGATAAAGATGTTGCCAACTTTAAAGTTACTAATAGCGTTAAATTGTTTGCAACATCTTCCCACCTTCTGATTATAACATATAATCAAAACATACATAATCAATTTTATGATATGCAAGAACAGGCCAATGTAGAAAACAATAAGTTATCAAAATTTTAAATGTTCATAAACTGAATCTTACAGGTACTTTGATCTTCCTTTCAGATCTAGTTAATTTAGTTTCGGCCTCTACACGTTCAGTCACTCATAGTCAAAGTCTTTGGAGAGTTCTATGGAATAAGTTTAGAGGGGAGCTCTGTAGTTGAGGTAACTTTAACGGGTCTATTCTGGTACCCCCGTTTGGGTTGGGAGACGTCACTTTTTCCGCACGTTAACAACAGGAAAAGTGACGTCT
>BGPR01005983.1:29644-86059 GCA_013235015.1 Araneus ventricosus | reverse complement strand
AGCTAGATAGTGTGTGATGTTCTTTAGTGATGAATAAATAGGCAGGTTGTCTACTAAAAGATATATTCTAAAACATTATTTACATATATATACACATCCGTAGATAACACACACATAGGTTTGAAAGAAAGTAACAGAAAAAGGATTAAACGCAAACGACAGTTTACGTTTTTCAGTTCATCTCGACATCAAGAACAAAGAAACCATCTCTCGACGACCACAGCCCTTTTTTTGTCCGTCCCCTTATCTTCCTCCTTCCTCGCCCCCGCTCTTCTGCAAATCACGTGACTTGTCATTTCGGGACGAGTCAATGAACTCCACCGCTGGGGGGAATTACAGGATCCTTACACGCCCTCCCTAGGAGAAGCACATTGTCACCTCAGAGACAATGCTGCTGCTTGAAAGTGTCACGAGTTGCTCATCATCAGACAACCATCTCACAGAGTAAGGGAGTGTCCTGAAACGAAGAAAATTTCCCAAGCAGTACTTGGTCGCAAACAGTTGAAGGAATAGATAGAGGTGGGAGAGCAATTGATATGCAATTCCCAAAGAAGAGAAATAGAAGTTAACACAATACAAATTCGAAATAAAACATACTGAGTAAGTATATATAAAAAACAATACACGATTACAATATAAAAGTAAATAAAAAGTTTAAAAAAAATAACAAGATTCAGAACAGATGGATAGATGATTCCGTACACTTCTGGAAATATATATACATATTAATTACTTTACTGGTAATCTGGACAAAGAGTCTGCATTACCGTGCATGCTCCCCTTACGATATGATATTTTTACATCGTATCTTTGTAAGGCTAAGGACCATCGTGTGAGTTTTGCACTATGAGGAGTTTGCTGAGTGAGATACGTTAGAGGGTTGTGATCAGAGATGACTTGAACACGTGCACCGAATATCCAAGTGTCGTATTTCTTCAAAGCTTCTAGCACGGCATAAGCTTCTCTTTCGATAGTAGCCCACCTCATTTGAGTGGGAGTCAGTTTCTTGCTGAAAAACGCAATTGGTTTCTCATTTCCGTCATTGCCAGTCTGAGCTAAACATGCGCCAATAGCTGTTGCTGAGGCATCTGTATACAACTGAAATGATTTATCTAGTTGAGGAGTATACAAGGAAGGCATCCTGGTTAATTCCCTCTTCAAGGTTTGGAAGGCTAGTTCCGCTTCTTCATTCCATGGGATTTTGTTGGGAACGTTTTTCTTGGTGAGATCTGTCAATGGTAACAATAGTGAAGAGAAATTCGGAATATAGTCCCTATAATAATTTGCTAGTCCTAACAAGCTCCTCACTTCCTTCTTGGTGGTGGGTTGTGATAACCTCTTTATTGTTTCGATTTTTTCAGGATCTGGAGAATGTCTTCCGGATCCGACCACATGGCCAAGAAATTTCACTTCTTTCTTGCCAAATTCGCACTTCTCCAAGTTCACAGTGAGGTTAGAATCTTGAAGCGTTTGGAACACTTCCCTGATGTGTTTCTTATGCTCCTCCCAGCTTTCGGAAAAGATGGCAACATCATCAATATAGGCTCTGCAATATCTCCTGTGTTTCGAAAGGATCTTGTCCATACTTCTCTGGAAGGTGCTTCCAGCATTTTTCATTCCAAAGGGCATTACGTTCCATTGATAAAGTCCTGAATGCGTCACAAAGGCTGTATAGTGCTTCGCTTCAGGCTTCATAGGAATTTGCCAATATCCCTTAGTGAGGTCCAATATGGATATGAACCTTGCCTTGCCAACTTCATATAATAGTTCGGTAATAAGCTTCATTGGGTAAGCGTCAGGGATTGTGAATTTGTTTAGCTGTTGATAATCGACGCAAAGCCTGACGTTCCCATTTTTCTTGGCAACACACACCACAGGGTGTGCCCAGTCGCTGTCACTGTGCTCAATGAGTCCCATCTCTAACAGTTCATGAATTTGACGTTCAACTTCCTCTTGTAAGGCCACTGGGATTCGATACGGTGCCGATCGCTTGGGGATGCAATCATCAGTCACTTTAATGCTGTGCCCTGGTACCTTGGCTTTACCTGGAGTTCTACTGAAAGCATGCGAGTAATTGGATAAAATATGAACTAGCTCTACCTTCTGTTGTGATGAAAGTTCTTTTCCTTGTTCATAAATACGACCTTGTATATCACAATTAACTTCGCAACCGTTATCAGCTGGAGCAGGGGATATTTCCCCAAAATCACCATCTTGATCATATATCACTCCGACTTGCTCAACCCGTGCCAAGTATGGCCGAATTTTATTAACATGGATCTCTTTAGTTGCACCGTCCTCCATTCTGACGAGCACCGAATGGGGTCTTGTAAGGGCTATGATAGTCACGGGCCCGATCCATTTTTTTAATAGTTTATGTGGAGAGACTGAATCCAAAATCAGGACCTTTTCTCCAACCTGGAAAGATTTCTCGCGAGCTCGAAGATTATATCTCCTGGTATAATCTGCCTGGTTCTTCTCGGCGTTACCAGTCGCAATATCGTGAGCTTTTTCCAAATTTTGTCGTAAGTTTTCTAAATACCTCTCGATGGATTTTGAAACACCTAGTGGGAGGTTTCTTTTTCCCATCCAAAAGTCTCTCATCAGGGCTAGCGGTCCTCTTGGCAACCGTCCATAGACCAATTGAAATGGTGAAAGGCCTGTTGTGCCGTGAGGTACCTCTCTATATGCGAACAACAAATAGGGCAAATGCAGGTCCCAATCCCTTCCATGATCTTGAATATTTTTGTTCAGCATCTCTTTTAGGGTTTTGTTCCATCTTTCGACAGTACCCATGCTTTCTGGATGCCCAGAGGTGGCAAATCTAGGTGCAGCTCCAATCAGTTTGAGGAATTCTTTCGTCAAAAGTGCGGTAAAGTTCGTACCCTGGTCGGTGCAAATGACTTCGGGGAAACCTGTAGTTGTAAAGATCTTCATAAGCACGTCGCAGGTAGTCTTCGCAGTAATGTTTTTTACTGGAATAGCTTCTGCCCAACGCGTACATGTGTCTACCGCACAAATGACGAACCTGTGTCCTCTCCGGGATGGAGGTTCTAATGGGCCTATGCAGTCTACACTCCAGACTTCAAATGGGTTTTCAGGTCTGACGAAAGGTTGTATAGGAATCCTATCCCTATATGTGATAGCTCTCCTAACCTGGCACTGCTTGCAGGTCTGGCAAAATTCCTTAACATCCTTTTTTATTCCAGGCCAGAAAAAGGAATATTTTATCCTCTGTTTGGTCTTTTGCTCTCCCAGATGACCTGCTAAAGGTAATTCATGTGCCATCCTTAGTACATATTCTCGCTTGCTTTTTGGTAAAACGATCTGCTGCACTCTTTCTCCGCAGATCCACTCGGTATGCAACAAGATGCCATCTTCAATAGAATAGCCACCCTGTTGATAGCTGCCTAAAGCCCATGCCGCCTTCAAAGAATCATCCTCTCTTTGTGATTTTCCAAAATCATTTTTCTCTTCCTGGGAGCTTTTCTCTTTTTGGTTCTGTTCTTCGGGAACGGGTTGTTCCGAATCAACATTGTCTGAAATCAAAAATGCATGCGCTTCAATCTTTTTACACAATGCATCGTATGTAGTCGATGAAATTAGCATGTCGCTTATGAGTTTCTTTGATGCTGCACAGGTGACGGGAATACTGCCATACCGTTCGTCATTAATTTTCATTTCGAGGGTGACCAATGGAGCGATTTCTTCTTCTCCGAAAGCTGAGATGATTTTTATGGAGCCCTCTCCTTCCTTAGGACAAGCTTCAATTATGTCACGCCTTATGACAGTAATTTCGGCACCTGTATCTACGATTCCCTCAAAGGTCTTGGTTCCCACTTTCACTTGTATTTTCTGTAGGGGACTAGTTTGGACTGTTTCTTCTTCTGATGCTTTTAGTCGGGCGGTCAAAATCGAATCTGGACTCGGCAGTGATTCAATAACATCCTCCCTAGCCTCTGGTGTCTCCTCAGACGGATTCGTTGCTTCCATCCTATGTCCTGCCATGTGGTTGACTCTTGCTCTGTTCCTTTTCTGATTTATCTTGGGACATTGGGCCCTTAAATGTTGTGTAGAGCCACACTCGAAACAGTGACGTCGTTCAGGATGTTCTTGCTTCCGATCACGTGGGCTAACTGGTCTTTTGTACTCGGTGTTAGTTTTCTGGAAGAGTGCGCCTTTCTTCTCAAAATGTCCACTTGTCCTTTTCTTATCAACGCCTGGAAGAGTCGTAGTATTCTTATTTCCCCTAACACTGTCATAATCATCCAAGAGATCAGCTAATTTTGATGAAGATGCTATTTTTGACCAGCTGTCAATGAAATGTTCTCGAGTTCCAACTCCTACTCTTCTTTTCATCTGGTCTGTCACCATCAGATCCTTAAGTGAATCGAAATCTTTTACGTTCAGCCCTTCCAACCATTCTTCTAAAAAACTCCTCAATTCAAAAGCGAGGTCTCTCCAGGACCCTTCTGGCTTCTTCTGCTGTTGTATAAACCGCAATCGAAAGGTCTCTGCACTCAGCTTAAATCGCCTCAAAAGTAGTTCCTTAACATAATCGTAATCGCTTGATTCCTTCTCAGGTTCTCTCGCGATAATCTGTACCACATCTGATGGAAGGAGTGGCATTAATTGTGTAACCCAATCAGCTTTATTTATTTTTAAGCGATTAGCTTGGCGCTCGAAAACTACCAAATAAAGGCTTATATCGTCGTTTCTCGAGTCAAATCTTTGAAGGACCTTTTGTAGTTCCGCACAATTATATTTGGTGTTATTTTCACTACTTTCCGACGTCACGGAGCTGGTTTCGGAAGAAGTTTGTAATTTAATTTTTTCCAGCTCAAATTGCCTATCCCTATCCTCTTTTTCCAGCTCAAATTTTCTATCTTTTTCCTCTTTTTCCCGCTGTCTTTCCAGCACTTCTTTCTCCTGTCTCCGGACTATGATAGCTTCTAACATCTCTTTCGCAAATTCCTCCTCATAGTCGCTCGAATTTAAAATCACTTTTTTAAGGTTCACAATCGTGAATTTCTCATCAACCTCCTCGCCTAGCTCTCTAGCTAATTCCATAAGATCACACTTTCTATGTTTAGCTATGTACGTCATTATTATTATTTTAACAAAATACAGTTAAACTAGCAAAAATGATAATCTACAAAAAATGTGGTACGTCAATGCATTCACTCACACTAACCGAAAGTAGAAAATGCCCAGAAGTAATTTACCAAGTACAACCAACAACCAAAAAAAAATTAGCTTGGTATTTACTAACGGTTAATAATGGAGCACCTTTGTTTTAGAGTGCACCGAATGGATTATCAATTCAAGCCTTACAGTTTTATCACTAACAATACTTAATAAAAATACTAACTAAATAAATATATGAAATGCTTTACATAAAATCAATTCAAATTTAGCAATGTACCAACCTTATGCATAACGATTTAAGAAAATTAATTGTGCTAATATCAACACATACAGGAAACAAATCCTAACAAAACTTACAATCGTTAATTTAACAATATATATATGAATAATTGTTCACAATATGTATTCGATGAGATTCAGTGAATACAGATATACAAACACAAACCAATCAAGCATATTATTTAGCATTTACAACACATTCAATTTACTAACATGCAAGATAACTTTTCTGCTTTCCTTTTCTTATAAAGCTTTCTGCTTAACGACAATCACACCTGGTGTGCAATTCTTTAATAGTAATTATTTATTTAAAGCGTGGCGCTTTACTTTACAATCTTTCCCGAGTATATTCAAAATTCTAAAAAGTTACCGCTGTCTCGAAAACGACTTTTTTTAAAAAATCACTGTCTGGTACTGACGTACAAATCCGTCTTCAATATTCCCCTAACGCTGACGCGTTAAAACTATTACAACTTTCCTAACACTGATGTGTTTGTAACAAAAGCCTTGGCACAGACGTGCAAGTTTTTCTTTCACAAATATTCCTCTGAAACGCTGGTGCGTCGAATATTATGACAAATTTAATAACACTGGTGTGTTCTCAACAAAATTTCTAGCACTGACTTGCACGTTTTCGAGACAATGATAAAAGCAATTTCAGTTCAATGGGAAAAACATTTACAAAACAAAAGCGAGCTCTCACCTCTAATTTTTTGTAGACGACGCTGTAATCCTTGTAGAATTCCTTGGTTCATCCTGCCTTGCTACGCCAGTCAACTTTCTCCTATTACCCGTCGTCTGCTGATAGTAAACACCCCCGCCTCCATTCTCCCGCTAGCTAGATAGTGTGTGATGTTCTTTAGTGATGAATAAATAGGCAGGTTGTCTACTAAAAGATATATTCTAAAACATTATTTACATATATATACACATCCGTAGATAACACACACATAGGTTTGAAAGAAAGTAACAGAAAAAGGATTAAACGCAAACGACAGTTTACGTTTTTCAGTTCATCTCGACATCAAGAACAAAGAAACCATCTCTCGACGACCACAGCCCTTTTTTTGTCCGTCCCCTTATCTTCCTCCTTCCTCGCCCCCGCTCTTCTGCAAATCACGTGACTTGTCATTTCGGGACGAGTCAATGAACTCCACCGCTGGGGGGAATTACAGGATCCTTACAATATGAATACTGAAGTTGTTATTTTTGAAGAAATTTGATTGTTACTGTGCATTTTCGATTCTCTATTAAGAAATTATCTTCCAGATATATTATAAAAATGTCTGAATAATTCCATGCAGATTTAAATATTTACTTATTTTCAGTATCACTGGAGGTAAGTTTATGGCTAGCATATCGATCTTTTTGACCTGAATTTTTTTTTATCATGCATCAGTTTTGGTTATTTATTACTATAATGTATAAATTCTTACCACTATTACAGTTCATCAAACTTGGAAAAATTAAAGTTCTTTAAAAGATTAATAGTAGTTTATTATATCACCATTCTTTAGCGCAGCAGAGTCATATCTGGCTTTTGCATCTTAATTCTATTCAACGCAGAAGGAGAGGTTATCAATTTTATTCAGATAAAAACTTTTAAAATCAAGCCATTCCTTTTCCCACCATGACACAAATCAATAAATACTCGAAATGTGCCATCATGCATCCAAAATATCTAAAGAACGGTATTTTTAACTGTATAAACCGAAGAAAAGTTGTATGGGGTAAGAAAAAATACCGTCGATATTTTTTATGTGGTGACAAATGTATAATAGAAATTGAAGGAAATAATTAAGACAGATAGCATTACTCAAGCCAAGGAAGTTCCTTAATAATAGTAGCTTACAGGAATGCAACGCTTAAGCTATGCTAACTTACTTGCTAATGTTCTTCGTTGTCAACAGATAATGTTGATAAGTTTATAATCCATACTGAGGACCTGAAGGTTTCAAGACAATTTTCTGTCATATAAACATTAAAAATTATGTTATACACTTTGGAATTTCCAGTAGTGTAACAAGGACATCTGGCGCATGAGAAATGCCATCATTTCTTTGCTCCCAGGCGCCATTACTGGTTAAGCAATGATAAACGGCATCTGGAGTGTTTTTCTATTTTACCCACTTGTATTATTTGTCTTTAAAATGTTGCATGAACGCCAATGGTTCTATTTCTCTGTCATCCCTTAAGACTGGCGCCCAGGACATCTATACTACCGATTGACGTTTACCGTCACAGTGCCACTGAGAATTTCTAGACTGCTTTCATGTAATTCAATGTTGTTAGTTTTTAAACAGAAAAGCTAATATAATAAAATGTGAAGTAATTTGTTCGTAGTATTCAATTCAAAAAAATCTTCTCAATTTAGGATGTTAATGAATTTTATTATTATCAGTAGATAAGAGACATAAAATAGTTTCGTATATTTTGACCCTTTGGGGCACTAAAGGTAATAAAATGTATAATTAATTATACACGTGTGAGTGTGAGGATTGATTTAGCTCTTTAGGAAGCTGAAAAATATTGGTATCAATTTGTTTCAATTCCTAAATGTTAATCTGTCTGTTTTTGCTATTATATGATTCACGTAATGTGTACTATTCATCAAGAATGCGTAAAAGATGCATCATTCAGAGTGGTTTAGGAAATAATCCATCATGCTTCAAAGAGTTAAACACAGATTCAAGGAAATATCTGTATGCTAAATACTGAATTTGAAGCGGATAAGACAGACTTCTGCATTACTATAATAGGAGAAAGAATATTATTCTAGCTTGCTATTCTAGCTATATTATTCTATTCCAACAATGCAATTATATTCACTTCAGTTTTATTTTATAAGATTATTTTAATACAGAATGACATTCAAAGAAAGCCCATTGAATAAAAACAGGTTTCGCAAGCACCATTAAGTCGTTTGAAACATTTTATATTTGTTTTTAGCTCATCTTGTTATTACTATAGATACAAAATTGTTTGTTATTGTTATGTTGTAAAGTTATGTTATAAAGTTATGTTATAAAGTTAACAAAAGTGAAGTCATTATTATATTGTGAGTTTAGAATGATAAAAGTTTTACTTTAATTAATTCTAAGCTTGATATTTGCAAAAGTTGGTTTTTGTATTTCAGATATTTTTCAGAATTTTCTATAAAAAAGATTCAAATTTTACGAATTTCTTCTTTAACGCTCATTTAATATTATAATTCAAGTAGGGAATTATAGTCTCAAAATAAGACGAATGCTTTGTTTCTAATCTAATTAAACCACATTTCCTTGAATTATATATTTAATTAGAAAAATCTATTGAGTAATGTTTCAATGATAAACTGATCCATGGGTCAAGTTAGAAGACACTAGTTGGAACTATGTTTTTCATGGCTGCGATTTTCTTTTTCTTGATAACGTGTTATTGTTAAGTTCAGAAAAAACAGATAAGCCCTTTTCTGAAGCATATAAAGAGATTGCAAGACACTGAGCTGGAGAAAGAAGCTGTTCTGCTACTAACTGATGCTATGAGCTGTATTTGGTACAGGGAATGAGAGCTCACTAACTTACTAACCTATACTATCAGTAAAATTTGGTGTTCATTAAGACGACTCAGTCAGAAACATTTGGTGCGTGGGACTTTAGCCTCATATTACTTTGGATATTAAAATGATGCAGTAAATAAATCTTCGAAATCGGTCAACATTGAGAATGTGGGTCTTCCTAGTCACATAAGCAGACATTTCTTTTGAAATCAGAGAAGATATTTTGTTTATTTAAAAGTTCTTGAACGCCTGTGTTTTGCAAGTGGAGGTAATTAAAAATTAATGAATTTTCCTGCCATTTATTACTTAAAATGGCTTGTTTATGTTTATTTGTATGTTATATTTATGTGCATGTTATGTTTATGTGTATGTTATGTTTATGTGTATGTTATGTTTAAGTGTATGTTATGTTTATGTTTGCTTGTCTAGCTCTGGCAGTAAATTTAATGCCTCACTTTGGAACAGTAGAGGATATGATTTACATTTGAAGACCTTTCCACAGGAGTTAAATCAAAGAGTAAGGCATATATCATCAACTCTGGTATCGTTTATTATAATAAGATGTACGAAGAGATACCAAAGAAAGAGCGACGTCTATAGACGCTTCAACTTACCACCAGTACAAGAAGAAGGCAACAAAAGGTACAGTGGATGCCAAGGCTATCTGTGGCCAGTCTCGGATTACAAATACAGATCCTGCTAGAAGAACTCCACCAAGACTGCGATACAAATAAATCAAGTGCAAATTTCGTCCTCGCCACTTCGTGCCAACTAATTCTTGAGCTGAAAAATAATACACATCTTTAAAAACTATCATGGATTATGTAACACATTAAAGTGTGTATCACATTATTCTAATGATTCTTATCCCCTACTAGTACGATTTATTGATTAAAAAATGTTCACGAAATAATCATTTAATTTTATATTTAAAAACATGTTTAATTTAATGTTCACGAAATAATCATTTAATTTTATATTTAAAAACATGTTTAATTTATAATTAAGAATATTGTTAAATAAAAATAAAATTATTGCTTTGGCTAGAATTGTCATAAATTCTACAATTTCAAAAATTATAAGAATTTAATAAGGTACAGCTAATAGTGTTAAAGCGCGTGGTACTTATGAAAACATTCTGGAAGGTGCAAAGGAATCCTGCATTGTTTACACGGCAAGGGAGTCTCGCTTCTAATTTTATTGTTGCAGCCACACACGGTCCCTTTTAATAGGTGTTCTTTCTGAGATAAAGGAATGTATTTTGGAAAATGTCCGCATCTTTCAACCTAGCTGGGATCACTATACGAAGGACGTCCTCGAGTTTCATAATGTGTTAGTGTTTCTGTGATATTTACACAAGTAATAAAAGGGGTTATAATATTGCCAGATACAAGACACTAGAAATTTCAAATTAGATAGATCAGTATAATAATCAAGAGTAACTTACGGGTCTATTATGGTACCCCCGGTTGGGGTGGGAGACGCCACTTTTCCCGTTGTTAACGTGCGGAAAAAGTGGCGTCTCCCAACCCAACCGGGGGTACCAGAATAGAGCCCTTAGTCACAGGACGAGTGAAACTCGTTATTATACGGTATTGCAAGCAAAAGCCATGACGAGCAGTACTCGTCATTTTCCTGAAGTTTTTTAAGATGAATAATTGCAGAAAAAATTAAGGTTTAAAAACAAAATGACGTAAGTTCTTGCATTACAGTTTCTCAGAGATCAAGTATGTAGTACTGATTTTGAGAAGGTATTTTGGAACAAGCGTATCTCTCCCCATCGTTGATCTAACCATATTTTATAGTTGATCTTAACCCTCTGGCTGCAGATTTTTTTTTGAAATCACTATTTAGATGCAACTTCTGCAAACGTGTTGAAATACCGTTGAACTATGTGACACGCTATTTATAAGCAAAGATTTATTTCTATAATATAATTCAAAGCTATAATAGTACTAAGTAAACGCATAAACTTGCGGAAATCGCTGGAAGTGTAGAAAATAGACTCATTTCCTACCCGCGGAAATCGCGCGATAAGTAGGTAGTGGGTAAATGAACTTTTGAATTCGTGGGCGATTCAAAAATCAAAATGAAAAGAAAAGGCGTAAAAATGAAAAAGCTATTAATTAGATAACACAAAACACAGTTATAAAGTATCTAATAAACACTTATATTTTATATTTAATGTAAAATTTTAATTATTATATATAATATAACTGTATAAATACATAACACTTAATGCACTTTATATACAAGTATTTTAATTTTATTCGGCTGCCATTATGTATTAAATACTATAAGAATTTAAGATTTTTATATAATTTTTTAGTTTATTTAAATTCTGCATTCCTTTACATTTAAAATTCTCTGGCAACTTGTTTTCATTGTTTCTGATTTTATACATTTTCTACATATCTTATACTTTGCATTCTATAAATATTCTTTTACGAGTAGAAGTTTCTCATCCTCAACCAAATTTTCATTTAATATTTAAATTCTAATATTCATTAGCAATTATTCCATTATTCATAATCTAATTTTTAGTTGTGAAGCAAAAGCCATATTCATGCTGAACGTTCAGTTGTTAAGCAGAGATTCCGAGAAATGAACCCTTCTTCCAAAAAAATACAAGTTAAATCAAGCGATTAGTTTTTAAATGCTCACAATTCATAAAAACAAATAATTTAGTGCAAAGTGGAAAGAGAAACATAACCTAATTTATGATATACGCAAATGAAATTTCTTGAAATTTTTTTGTTAATATTTGAGATTCTGTTTATTTAGAATTATGTTCTGTTTTATTCCAATTTTGCTTTCAAAATTTTTTACACAAGTGTCGCAATAATCAATGTCAAAGGAATGCCAATATCAACATATCTTAAACAACTGAGACAAGATACATTCATTGAAGTGAAGGTAGTTGAATCTGTAAACCAACTCCAAAATCAGTCTTAGTGTGTCGCATTTGGAAATGAAGATGATTTATACTTCATCTATGAAATTTATTAGACATATACGTTTTAATATGCGAAATTCTATTTATTTGAAATTATATTTTGTTTTCATTCCCAAGTTGTTTTCAAATTTTTTAAATTGGGGTCTTACTATCTCAGTCAAATGCTTGCCAATATCGAGATATCTTAAACAACTGAAACAAGATGCATTCATTGAAAATAGGGTAGTTGAACTTGGGCAGCCCATTCCAAAATTAAAGCCTTAGTGTGCCGCGTTTGGAATACTACCTCAAGTTCGTGATGCAAATGCCCGGATTAGGCGGTAAGCCAGTTGGGTGTGATATGCATTGATTCCGAGATCGGCGCTTCTGTGAGTAACATTCTCATTATCCTCTTTCGCACATGCAACTATTGGGTTTCACCTTTGGGAAATATGCCCGCCTCCGATAGTTAACGACACATGTTTGCGCAGACGGGATGGGAACTGCCAGTCTATGTATACCTACAGACTCGTGGGAGGTGAATATTGCTTAGCTAAAACAGGAACGATGCTTTATTAAATGTCATTAGAAACTAATAGTTTTAAAATGTCTGCGGATTTTTCATGCAAATGTATGCCTTTTTTTCTGATGAATCAGAATTTTAGAGTGCATTATATTTTGGTATAAATAAAATTGTATTTCTAAGATTATGGTGATTATTACATAGATACATAATTGATTAACTGCATTTTTAGTATGGATAATAGTTACCTTATAAGTTTCAATATTGATTTTTAAAAAAATAAGATTTCCATGGATTAAAAATATACATTTCAAAGACTGGTTGAAATATCCCTTTTTTGTCTAGCCAAAATATAGCAAATTTTTCAAAACTTTATTTGGATTGATGGATTTTGAAAACATTTAAAAATTCTTTTTTAAATGTTTTCATTAGGAATAATAATACTAACTTTATATTATTATTCCTAATGAAAGGCAAGGCAATATACAAGGCATATTGAAAACAGCATGGACTTTATTACTGCAACAAATATCAATTAACATTCATTTTCAAATTCGAATAATGCAGTTTCTTCTTCCGTGCATTGTTTTAGGTTTGGTAATGAAAAATCCCTTTATTTGATTACTTTTTAAGCGTTTTCTTATAAAGAAAGTGTAATCTATATTCTTAAAAATCTTTAAGAATAAAGTAATTAAAAAGAGCCCTCGTTTGAACAGCACTGTCTTCTCATAGTAATTTTGGAAGAGTATGTTACAGCGAGAGTACTAATTTTTGTCTAGAACCAAAAGCCGTGTATGCCTGCCGTGTATGATCTCCGCTTTGCTGATAACTACAGATTTTGTTCAAAAAGAAAGGGGTGAAATGCATGTTTTAATGGGAAGCAATTCTCTCTAAAATCAAGCTGAATATCTTTTTCATTCTCATGGCACACGAATTCGACGAACTAAAAAGGCACCTTTCTGACTTCAAGATCGGATTATCGTAGGTTCCAGAAGAGTAGTAACTGTCCAAGATCTGCCATATATGTTGGCCAGGTATACGATACATTTGTCTTCGTGTGACAAATGTCCTTCAACAGAAGTTTATAAACTTCCCATTCATGTTTGTCGAAATGGGTATAATTTCATGGGTCATTCTCGGCGTCTGATTGGGGTTCGAAATTAAAGGATTCGGATTAAATTATAGCATGATATAAGATAAAATATGAAAATAACAAAATGGTTAATTAGCGCATAATAACTTATTCCAAAGACCAAAGTTTACGAGATTAAAAGCCTTTATGAATCCAATCTGAAATGCATTTTTTTGCCATTAAATGTCTTACGTATTTATTTTTATATAAGGTTTTAAAACAAGATAATGTTTTCAAAACAATTGTTTTTTCTTTATTTTTTGTTTATATTCCCTGCATTTTTACAAATGTTTCGAAAGTTTAATTTAGTTTTCGAACTAAAAGTGAAAGAAATAAAATATAGAGCATAAAACATCAATTTTCTTGAGAAAAGATAACTTTTTACGTCATATAAAGTTTGAGCAAAATTCCCCAACAATACATAACACATATATGTGCAGTTGATACAAGTTATTATAAACGGATTGATATTTAAAAATCATGAAAACTAATGTAAAAGCATAAATATTCTCCTAAATTCAGTAATTGTGATTAAAAGAGTAAAATGAATTCGTGAAGAATCCTTTATTCCACCCCAAAAATCTTTCATTTTAGAAAATTAGAATTTTTTAAATTAATTGCTTTGTTCTTCCACTTCTATTCCACATATATATTGCAATGTCGCTAAAAGTAAGTCCAAGCATAATGGTCTCATTAATTTTTTTCGAGCCGAAAATGA
Source organism: Araneus ventricosus (assembly GCA_013235015.1). Classification (NCBI taxonomy): domain Eukaryota; kingdom Metazoa; phylum Arthropoda; class Arachnida; order Araneae; family Araneidae; genus Araneus; species Araneus ventricosus. The sequence continues at coordinate 71,786 of BGPR01005983.1, read as the reverse complement.
AGGTAAAAGGAAAAAATAATCAATATTAATGTGACTGCAGATTCAGCTGCCGAACAAGAGTAGTAATTCACTTGTTATCTGGGGCTAAATTGGAACGTAATTGCCACTGAAATTGAAAACGAACCGATTTGGAACAGCAAAGAATTTTCCGTAATTGGAAAATAGCCAGACGGGTAATATCACCTGGCAATACGGAACAGCGAATCATCAAAATCAAATGAAATCATTGTCGAATGGAAGTGGAGAGATGACATTAAAGAGATTGAATGTTTCACTTCTAAATTATTCATTTTACTACAGAGAGTAATAATTATTATGCTTGAGCGTGCAATTGAGAACAAAATGGAAAGACTTTTAATGGAATATCTTTTGGAGATACCAAGAATCAATTTTCTATTTCTATGAAATGCATTAAATGAGATATTAGATGTTTTCGATGTCAGATGTTTATTGAATTAAAATTCTTTTGGGTCATATTCTTCAAAGGTAAAGCCCCAAATTTAGGTTTAAGAATCCGTGCATTATTGCGCTGTGCTTTCAATAATGAAAGAACTGAAAAATTGAATAATTTTATAATCTTTGTCACTGTATGGAAATGGCAGCAGAATTTGGAAGTCAAATAGAAATGTTTATTGCAATGGAATTAATATTGTTTTCAGGGATGTCCATATATTTTGTTGCTAAAATTGTACAACAATTCTCATTTAGAATATTTATTAAAATATTTGGAATTCTAATGCAGAGTTTCATGCACTGCAGAGAGTATTAATTATTATGTTTGAGTGTGCAGTTGAGAACAGAATGGAGAGTCGTTTAATGGAATATCTTTTGAAGAGACAAAGAATCAATTGCCTATTTCTATGAAATGTATTAAATGCGGTATTAGATATTTTCGATGTCAGATATTTATTGAATTAAAATTCTTTGAATAATTTTCATTATAGCTGAAGTCTGAGGTCTCGGTTAAAAAATGTGTATTAAAGCAGTCTGATGTTAATAGTGGAAGAAATTAAAAATTAAATTATTTTATAATATTTGTTACCATATGGAAATGGCCGCAGAATCTGGAAGTCATAAAATATTTATTGAATTAGAATTAATATCGTTTTCGTAGATATCCAATTGTTTTACTGTTAAAATAGTGCAACAATTCTTATTTACAATATTTATTAAAATATATTCGTTTGTAATGCATTATTTCATGAATAAGAGAATCTAAGACATTATCAAGTATCTTAAGACTGGGTAACAAAAAAAACTAATTGAAAGCCGTTACATACTAACCTCATTTAAAATGTTGAAATGAGTATGCAGTTTAAATCTCACTTTTAAAATTGGCTTATCAGACGATGCTTTGCAAAAAAGTGCTGTGTGCTTGCAAGTCTTGTCTGCGTCGAATGAATTATAAAAATTGGCATGAACATGAATTATTGTCTGTAAATCAAGATGTACCATCAAGTCATCATTCCACATATTTTATCGAAACCAAATCTGGCATTTTGAAAAATGATTCCAATGATCCTGTTTTTCAGAGCTTGCATCATAAATTCCAATGGTAATATTTTTGAAAATATAAACGAATAATTTTCGTTTTAGAATGCTAAAAGGCCTCTTAGCATTTATAGAGAAAAATAATTGCAAGAGATGATCACTTTCAGATAAAAAGAAAACATCTTCTCAAAAGTAACTTTCGACATATTCGCGATTTAATCCGAAGCAAAGAAATCGTTTCCTTCATACATGCATATCTTATTAATGAAATTATGATTTAAGCTAAATAGATATGATTGAAATGAAGTAATGTCGAGTTTATTTTAATTGCCTCTATGTCTTGAGATACGTGTACTAAATATTGCTTCAATTATAGCAGAATGCATTGGGTAAGAATTTTATTTTAGAGGAAATGTTTTACTGTGTTATATTGTGTCTCCATTCCTGTAAACGCCTTTGAATTGAAAATATTATATTCAGTTCTAGATAATATTTGCATAAAAACATATAACTAAAATATATATTTTGAAAGAAAAGAGATTTCATTTTAAAGTTCTCTGCATTTTTTTTTTGTATTTCAAGAGGTAACATCTTTGCAATGTGTTAATAAAGGTACGATTAACTTTTTTCACTTCTAGGAATAAAGCATAGGTTTGGGCTGCGTCCGAAACTATTGCAGTGGAATTTATTTAAGGATTTAAGCTACATGGCATAGACAATATAGACTAGGGTGGATCGAAAATTCGAAATTTGGATAAAATAATCGGCATAGGGTGCAAAAGTTGTCTTTTAAGTGTACTAGCATACACGCAAAATTTTTTCAACTTTGCTCAATATCTTCCGGTGCCCCAAGACACTTAAATATTTGCAAAAAACGATTTTTATGCAAATTTCGAATTAAAAATTAAAAATAAAAAATGTGTCAAAGAAACGATTTTACAGGAATAAACATAGAGGAAAAGGTGAAGGAATGATAAAAAATTCCAACAAAAATTGGAAAATTGTCGTAATGAAAAAATATCGTGTTTGTTCGATATCACATTTTGTAAGTGTACAAATTTCGATACATATAAATGCCAAAAAGACATGACAATTCCACTTGTTGCGGGATTGTTTATAAAAGATAAAAGATTAGAAAGGAAAATGGTTATTGGAGGAGTGGACGTAATTGCGACTAAAAGAAAAAGGAAAAGGGAAAAAGAAAACAGATGGAAGACAAAAGAATAAAACTTAAAATGATTAAAACTGATGCTGATATTGCTCATGCTCAATCAATGGAGCTACTTGAGCTCAACACTATGTATTCCTCCACGATTGATATACCTCGGAATATCAATCACAAAATCGTTTAGATTTCCCTACCTTAGCAAGGAAATGTGATCGATACTGAATTTCAGATAGAGAAGTTGCTTCATTTGCCAGTGTTGTTTTACAAGACATTGGAATTGTACACGATTTCCAATGTGGTAGAACGCAATAAATTTCGTATACAGGGTAAAAAGCTATAAAATGCAGTTGCAGAGTCTACTAAGTTAACAGTGTCTTGGTCTCTTTTAACCGGATTATATTTCGATGGGAGAAAAGACAACACAAAAGTGCTAATTAAGAAGGACACAAAGTACTGCCCAAAGACCGCGAAGGAGGAGCATTATACTCCTGTAAACGAACCTAACTCTATGTATATCGGACATGTTAATGCTGCAACAGGAGGAGCTAAGGCCATAAAAGAAGCAATACTCAATTGTTTTTGTATCAAATAATATCAATTAAATGGGCTAACATTTCAATTGGGTATGATGGAACGAATGTTAATACGGGGCACAAGGGAGGTATTATTCGTTTGATGGAACTGGCCTCAATAGACCATTACAGTGGTGCATTTGTTTGCTTCAAGCAAATGAGTTACCTCTCCGTCATCTACTAAATTCTTTGGATTGTGCAACAACTTGTCCTAAAGAATTTTGTCGACCCAATTTATAAAAAAATCAAATCCTGCCTTTTTCTTCAATAAGTGTGGAGAATATACCAGATAATATAGATAGAATGGTTCTCAGCAATGATCAGCAATATATATATGATATTTGCCTAGCGATATCACGTGGTGAATATTATTCTGACCTGGTATTAAGAAAGCCTGGTTCAGTTGCTCACTCAAGGTGGATAACATTTGCAGGTAGAATTTTAAGGCTGTATGTGATCACAGAAAAGCCATCTGACAATCTTATTATTATTGCAAGGTATATTATGAAGGTTTATGCAACCTGTTTGGTTCCATGTCAAGACAAAGCCCTCCATAACAGAAGGAGCGCGGCATATTTGGAAACTTATCTCATTTTCTAGATATTTGGGACCAAATTTACGAAATATGACACTTTTACTCAACGAAATAGCTTATTTTATTATCCTGAAAATTTGCTTGATTGTCAATGCTTACAGATAAAAGAGAGAATATAAGGTCTTCAGCGCTACGAAAACTAATTTGTGCTAGAAATGAAAACAGAGGATTATCAGAATAAGAACTTTTCAAGTATCAAAAAATAGACAAAGCATTATTTTGCATTTATTAACTGGCAACGAGTGGACCTTTTGAACCACCTCTTTTGATAAATGTGCCATTTAAAAAAATTGAGCCCATGGTAAGTTAGAAAAACGGAGGAATGATCAAAATATCCATGCCATACCCAAGCTGCAGAAAGATGTTTTCGCTTAGTGTCTGAAGCGTTGAAAAGTGTATATGGAGAAGAGAAGAGACACGGCTTCATATTGAATAGGATACAATCAAGAAGTCTTATCAAGCATTATAATACCAAAAAGGATTACATCCTTTAGAAATATGTAAATCTTCAAACTAATAGAATTAAAAAATCTATGATGTAAGTTCACTTTTTATAAGTTTTGTGATTTATCGCTCTAACTATTAAATTTATTCTTCATGTATTATTATAAAATTATAATTATTTATAAGTATACTTTAATACTTGAATAATCTGCCAATTTTTCAAATATTTTGCATTAAATCCCAATTTTTAATAGATATTTGTAAAAATGTCACTTTTTAACTTTCTGGAGGGCGCTTGAGCCACCAGAACATATGAATGAATTTGAATAATAATAAAAAAAACGTAAACTAATATACCCAAAACAAAACTTTCTTACCCGGCGCTAAAGGGAATTTTGAAAATATTTTTTTATAAATTTCAAAAAAAAAATTCATTTTTAATTATTTTTGGGGCACTTGGGGCACTGGAAGATATGAATGGATTTCAATAAAAAAATATATGTAAACTAATATACCTAAGACACAACTTTCTCACCCCATGCCAAAATAATTTCAAAACAAAACAAAAAAAAATTGCAAATTTTCATAAAAAATTCAATTTTTAACTATATTTGAGGCACTTGGGGCACCGGAAGATATAAATGAATTTCAATAAAAAAAATTATATAAACTAATATACTTAAGACACAACTTTCCCGCCCCATGCCAAAAATAATTTCCAAAAAAAATTTTTTTCCTATACTTTTCGATCCACCCTAATATAGACGTTACATTGCTATCCATACATTCATAAATCTACATGAAACCGTTATAGATAGATCAGGCTTGGGTGCACTGTTCCTGTCACACATCATGATATATTGAGAATTCAAACCTTCTATGCCTGCAAATTTATGATTGTTTAGGTGTGTAATTCGATACATTCTTCTGAAATTCATGCAGTTATTTACCAAGTAGTAATTTCTTCTTTTCTGTCTCTTTTTCTTACATCGATTACTAATATATGAATTGTCGATATTTATATAAATAAATAAAATCTGCCAACTTTACTTAAATTTTATTTATTTAGTTTTATAAATATAAATATTGCTTTGGTTTCAAAATTAAAATTTTAAATATTCTCTGCAATTTGGTGCTATAATTACCAATTTTCGAATGTTTCCAAAACCGGCTATCAAATTGTAAAATTCTGGCTACTTAAATTTTGTGATTTTCAAATCAGCATTGCGTCCGGTTTCCGCCTTTTGCATACGGTTAGATGTTGAACATGCAATTATAACTTTTAGTTGATACATGTACAGAGTTTTAGCTATTACATTATAATGAAATTTTTAACAATAAACTATTGGTTAGGTAATTATTATAATTAATATTGCTAGATTACTTGATCTAGCAGCAAATAAAAGAATGTTAGTTGTGTCGGTTTGTTAAGGGAATAGCTGTATGTGTCTTAATTTATTGCTCTTTTGAGATATCTTTATTCTGTTGTTTTGAAAATATATAACATGTAAATTATATCTATCAAAAACCAGACAGGAAGCAATTATCAGCAAATGTTTCACAAAATATCAGAGGGCAAGCTTCTGAAATCAAAATGTTCATCACACACCGGTTGCCATGGTCCGCTTAAAACATTCCACCGTAATAAAAAAATAGAAACGATGCAATAATTTCAATAAAGGCTGATTTTTAATTATTACTACACACCATTTTAACATAGACTAAATTATTTAGTTTGCATTTGGATTGTGTTCAAGACGTATTATATATAAATAAGCAGTAAAAAATTGGTAGGATGATATTGTTTAGCTAACAGTTTGGTATTTGTATGCAAGCAGTTGAAGCTTCACATCAACTGTGTTTATAAGAAGAAAACTCATATAACATTATTAATAAAAATCTGTTATTTGAATTCAAATTTTCGAAACTGAGAAACATTACTTTCCCGAGCTATAGAAAACTTTTAAACATCTTCAGAGCTAATACAAGATTAAATTTCACTTCAAATATCCTTCCTATTTGTGTTTAGAAAGGATCGTAAATTCCTTTCATACAAGCTTAACGCTTTGTAAGCATATTCTATATGTAATATGGTATAAATCCCTCATATATTATCTTTGCCAGTCTTCGACTAAGAGATGGCTTCGTAAATGCGAGGAATATTCGGCAGGGAGAATACTCTGTGAATAACAAAGCGGTGTGGCCTATTAGCTAGCGGAAAGGGCATATTAATTTACACTTGGCACATAAATCTTCAGTAACAATCGCATTTCTTGCATAATGAAATGCAAAACCGTACTGAAAGACCAGAAATGTGCATCTGGTAGGATACGAAAATCTGTAGCCTGGATATGCTTCTGATATGAAAGAGGAATGTAATATAAATGCTTGAGTTCACTGTTTCAACTATCAGTTGGATATTGAATGTCATCCATTGTAATGCACGTAGCGTAAGTTAAATTAAAATGTCTCCATTTTAATATTTTAAATAAGTTAATCGATTTCAAATTAAAAATGTCTTTCTCATAGCATTTACATTATAAGGAACATATTTTCTGACGAAATTCACTTCTTTTTAAAACTTTTTATGTTTTTTGTAAAAGTAGATCTTACACTGGAATTAATATTTTTCACAGTCAACATTCATAAATTTAATTTTTTTTATAGATATAAAAATATTGTTTTCAATTTTTACTTATATTATTTGTCGTTGAAAAGGATGAGGATTTCACAGTTTTTTCATATTTTTGAAAACTAAATGAGCAAATTTGTTTGGAATTCTGAATAGATCCGCAATTACAAAAGATAAAAACCTATGCCATATAGTATACGGGGTATATCATGACCATCATCAATAATTATAATTGCAGGAATACCCGAAACTATCAGTGCAAAACGCATGCTGAGTCTTATATTCATCATAGTTCCCTTTCGTAGCTACAGAACTGTAATAGGCAAAAAAAAAAAACACTGGAAACGTATCACTTGATGTGCACTTGGTGCAATCCCATCTCAATACTGCAGCAACGTACTTTTTAGTTTCTGAAAGGTTCTGGATGGACGACGGCGAGTTGCAATTGTCCTCTGAATAGTGAAGTATACATCATCAATATAAATCAGTTCTCTTGAAATTTCTGGCTAGTATTTTGGCATTCAAAACAATCTTTGTCTAAATCATCCATATGTGAACGGTACTTAGACATCAAAATTGAATCAGATGCGAATTGTGGCCCTGAAAGATCGAATATAGGGCTCTAAGATTCATCCCTATATCACTAAGTCAGTAAAACTATGTACTGTGCGAGCTGTATGAATTTGAGAGGGCAATATAGCCTGTATTGGAAGTCTTTTAAGTTTTCTGGGCATCATTTCGAATTTCTGACATTTCTGCGCTGAAGAAGCTTATGAAGATCACGAATGTGCACCATAATAGATAAATTGCGCAATTTATCATTTATATAACAATTTATCTATAATAAATTTATATAATAGCGAGTTAATACTGGGAATTGCGTTTTCTAAATTTCGAAAAATGTGAAAAATCATCTTAAATTTAAAAAGTTGTTATATTACTTAACATTTTCAAGGCGTTTTCAAACAGCTTTATTGAAATTATGTGCATAACAATAGAAAATGTGAATTCTAAGTATCATAATTACCGAAGAATCTGAATAAAAATGCATTAAAAATAAAGCGATTACAGTGGACAGGAATTTTTCCCTCAAAAATTATGACCCAAATGTCGAATTAAAATACAGTGAATGCAAAATTAGGAATATATTCTCTTTGATTGAGCATAGATATCATACTACAATCTAAAGTAAAGTAGCAGAATTTGAATTTCTTTCATTTAAAGAATTAGGTTTTGAATTGATTAATTTAGTTGTCTGAATTGATTGAATTTATTTGAAATCCCTCTTGAACCGTTCTTTTGCTTAATAGGTGTATCGCAAATCTTCAGCAGATCACCAAAGCCACTGCATATCTCTAACCATCGTGTTCCTGTATGCAAGATCACAAATTCGTATTATCATTCATACTCCCTATGAATTCATTTTCCTCAGTTGTCACCAAAGTTTTCACCAGTATAGTACGAAGTATTTTTTTCTTGCAATAAAAATTTTTTTCTTGCAAGTGTTAAATAAAAAATGTATGTTTACAAACGTTAATAATACAGTAGGAATCAGTACCGAGCTAATTTTACAAGGAAATATGAGCAAGGAACGGAGACTGCTACTGGGGGCTCTTTGCTAGTGAATTAAGGAAAAGAAAAGGACGCCTCACATAATGTGTTAAGATAGGTTTGGTAGATTAAAAAATGACAACAGCACAACACCTCTGCTGCGTGAATAACAATATGCAGAGGGCCGTTTAGCTTTCAGCTGCAAATCCTTTGAGAATACTTATGTTGAATAATCAAAACGTTTGTTGTTGTCACTGTGTCCTAGTAGCCATCATAGTGTGTGCCATGCTGCGTACGACTTGAAATGTTGCTATTCGTACAGCTCTATTGTTTTGCTATATGCATGCAACTTGAGCTGTGCAATTTATGTAGTGTATCCATTTCTTTTCCTTAATTCATTGACAAAGAGCCATCTGTAGTAGTAGCCCTTTGCTTTTGCGACCCCATGTTCTATTGTAAAAATGACGTTACTTGTTTGCCTTACCTATCGTTCGAGTTTGTAACGACCTTTTGGGACGATCTATTATGTATTACAAAAAAGCAACAGACCATGAAACCAGCCAATCACCATTTTAGTGGGCAACTAGGCGAGTATCCAGGCGGCATCTAACCCAAGAAGCAGAAACACAAGAGCTAGAGAGATCTGCAAGAGTCTTATACACATTTCTTGGATCAAAGATCACGTGGGCCACGACGGAAACGAAGAGGCGGACAGATTGGCATAACAAGCTGTGGCGTCTGATAGAGACCCACTATCTGTTAAGGCTCCGATCTCCTTCCTGAAATATCTTCAAGAAAAAAAATGATGGAAGTCTGGCAGTGAGACTGGGAAGATGAAGATACGGGAAAGTCCACATTTAACATCCTGCCAAGAGTTTCGACTCTTCCATGCTGCTGGCAAAGGGAAGAAATCCTATTTCTTACAGGACACGGCCCATTTCCCTCGTGCCTGAAAAGGTTCAAATTTGCCTGGATATCAAATTGCCCACATGGAAACGCAAACGGCACTCCTTTGCATTATGCGACAGAGTGCAGTCTGACTGAATCCTTCCATATGAATAAACCCGCACAGCAACATCAGCTAATATGGTTCCGCAACGTCGCTTCTAACAAAGGCTCAAGACTTATAATCCAACGATTGCTACATCATCTTAATGAATACAAAGAGCTTTTTCGAATTAATCAATGATCAACTTCCTCATCAAGCCTTTTCCATTATCTGCAAGCCGTCATTGGGAATTTGTTGCGTCCTCTTCGTCTAAGTGACATGACACCACGACAGCGAACCTGAAATATTCCCCGCTTCCACACGAAGAACCTTCACTTTTTGGAGGAAGGAACAATCAACAGAACACACACACATGTTTTAACACTCGCGTATTAGTTTGTTTTTGTGAACGTCTTTGTTTGATTAGTTTTTCTTTTTATCTCTTTTTCTTTATTGTGCATTTCATATCCATTTTTTTTCAAATTTTACTTTCAGTTTTACTGTATTTGTTTGTATATAGTCTTATATGATATTCCTCTATGTTTCTTGTATAATAACCCAGAATTTTAGATTTGTATTTTTGCAACCTTTTCCATCCCTCTGCCATTATCTGCTACACAGTTAAGGAGCCTCTTCTAATGTCTCTTCCACTTAATGTCCTCCACACTGTTTAAATAACCAAAAGGTTATAGTCGCGGGGTCCTTGAAATGAAAGTGGTGAATTTGAATGTATATAACACAACAAATTTTGAAAACTCATTTTGTGACTTGGCAACTTTTTTCTTAAGTTCACTAAATCTTATTCTTGATTAGTAAATGAATAAGATGAGCCTACCTAAAGCAGCAGGAGTGGCCACAGACGCAGGCACAGTGAGTCCAAGTAAGAAGCGAAGGATGATGAAGCAACCGATGTTGGGCGCCAGAGATGTGATCGCCCCGAAAAGGCACTCGCAAGCTAAGAAGAGGAAGAAGCTGAATCGACGGCCCTGCCTGAAAAAGAAAAGAATCGTAATGGTCTTTGATGTCAAAAAAGATAGCGCATTATCACAGTAGCCTTCAGTGTAGTTAATGGTCTATACATGACTCGAACATCAATGCCTTGTAAGAAAAGACTAGTTAATGCCTTGTAAGAAAAGTAAACTATCTGCAGATTTATACTGCGTTCAACATACCTGTGAAATTATCTAATAAAATTAGAAATTTACTATTATAATAAAATTTGAAATGTAATCTAAAATGCTTACATCGCCTTATTTGTCATTTCTGAAACATAAAAAAATAATAATAATGGATGAATTGAAACAAATATTAAATCAATTGTACAGAAGTTTTATTCATATTATTCATACAAAACTCTTCGGTTTGATATCATCATATTACCATTAATGTAAGTAGTTTTATATTACGTGCTATGTGTCTTATATTTGTAGAGTAAAAATGAAAGGGAAAACAAGGAATTCATGTATTTCCTTGATTATATAATTATTTATGAATGCTTCTAAAAAATTCGTAATATCAAATAAATTATATTTTTAAGGTAATAATATATTGTACACTTTCAGTAAATGGACCGAGAAAAAGAAGACTAATTTTTTCCTTGTTGCTGCTAATTTTACTCAAAATATTAAATATCATTATAATTAATATTTTATGAATTATATAAAATACATTTAAGTACTATATAAAATCCATATTCAAGATCTATCTTTAATATTTTATAAAATGTTATTTATCATATAATTTTAAACTATATGCAATTAAGTATATCGACCATGTAAACTTGAGAATCGTCTTTACAAAAAAATTACTTACGAAATTTTATAGTAAAACATTAAAATACTGTTTGAATTTGAAAATGGCACAAAGTTATGGATTTTTCAAATATCTTATACCTTAAAAACATGCTCCAATATTATGTAGCATTTTAGTTTTTTCACGGTAGAAACAAAAAGCTGCCGTTCATATTAACTCAAAAATGCTGCTGGTCATGGCACATGGAATGAAAAATAAATGCTTTGTTGTTAAACTCACCTGTAACTGACATAAAAGTATAAAGGCAAGCTCAAGAACTCTCCTATTCCATAAAACATGAAAGCGAAAGTTGGTAGCCAGCTGCGGTCACACACCAAATCCCACTGAAAAAGAAACATTTAATGATTAGATCCATTGTAAGATCAAAAGGTCGTTCGAAAAAATCTTTCAATAACATAAGCAATTCAACAAAGTTCGAAAAAACAAGACCTAATCAAGTTTATGAACAAGCACTTGATTTGCTGTACGAAAATGAAGGAGACTGTTTTTTGCAATTTAAGAGCATTTCTCTTACAATTAATGCACTTGAATCCTTGATAAAGTATGATAAATCATCTTTATAAGCGATGGATTTTTAATATGACGAGAAATATGATGAATAAAAGTTTTTAAGAACAAACTTTTATTATGTTACCAAAAAGTTGTTGTTTCTCTTTATATATATTTCGTATGCAGAAAAAGTAATAATACGCGAATAAGTCGCTTCTTTTATACTCATATAAAGCCAAACAAACTGATTTTTGAAATGGGGAAATAATTTTTTATACTTTTTGAAACAATTTTTTTTCTGAAAATTTATTGAAAATAACGTTTTTTAAACGGAGAAAACTTCAGTATGCAAGAAATAATATCCTACACATGTTCTTAGAGACATACAAGATAAACGATTCTGAAAGTATTCAACTGAATAATAAATTGTACGAGGAAAACGATCTGGAAGTGTGAATAAAAATTCAAAGCATCCATTTCTGTTCACCTGTACTTTACTTTCTGCTGCCATTTTTGCACGATTTCTATGCTTCGCAGCAGCAGTAAGTGACATAAAGAATAAAGAAGATAGGAATATAAATATAAAGAAATTGGCTTCTCGCAAAATATCATTTTATTCCTATCAATCGGAGGGAAGCGGGGAAAAAATCTTCTTTATATACTTCGAGGAATTGATTTTCAATTTAGCATTTCAACGTTTCGCAGGACGTACTCATGACAAATCTATTTCAAAAACTGTCACAGAGATTTGGAGGAAAGGTGGAAGTGCCTGTAAAACCAGGGGGAAGATAACTTTTTTAGATATTTTCTCCTATCATTTTTCCCCTCCACCCAGAAAAAAAGGTAGGAAAAGATTCATTAAAATAGAAATATTAATAATAGGAAGAAGAAAAGAGGTACGTTTCTCACAATGACAGCTCAGACAGTTTTTTTCTTGCTAAAAATCTCTGCCATTGTTCGCTTCGCAGGCATATTCAATTCGCAGACTCTATTACGTTTACGGGCTTTCACAAAAATGTGGAAGTTTATATCTGTCTTTGTAGTAAGAACAGCCGTCCCATCTATGTAAAGATTAAGGGAGGTTCCTAAGCTCTATTTATCAAGATGAATATTTGGTTGGAATATTTGTTTGCTTAGTTTCCGTCAAAATAAGATAAATCTGAATGTGCATTTTGCCAAACAGGTAAACTCTTTCGTTTCTTTTTGTGTTGGTATTGTCCGGAATCATAAATTTCAACCTAATGACAAGGCGAAGCATATTAAAATTCCTTTTTACGATGTTTGATATTTCAGTGCAATCATAATTTATGATAGACTACTTTTTATTTTATTTGGCTTTATCAGTTTCAGCTTAGACTACTAGAAATCAATACAATGAAAGAACGACCATTTAAAGGTCTTTAATGGCGTGATTTCACAACATAGTGAAGCGAAATCTGCAGAGGTTGTAGAAAGCTTGTCGCAGTTTAAAAATGATTAATCATATGATGTAATACATTTTTTTAATTTTTAAATTTTAAAATATTTTGGAAGTGTCTGTGAAACCAGGGGAAAAATAACTTTATATACATTTTATTTTTTTCCACATTTGTAAATGTGGAGTTTTAGAATCGTTTTTTTTCTCACTTTTCCTGATCTACTAGTGTTTTGAAATTCCGTACGCATATGTATTCTTGATGACAATACCCTATTTTTATATTTTCGTAATTTAATTTTCAATTAATTTCATTAAATTTTTATTCCATAGGAGTGGCGCCAGTTAGAAGTGAATTTGAGAAAAAATTGATTTCAGTGTTCTATAATGTTTATAATAAGCAATTATCGAGTGAAGGCTGAAAAGTATAAAATAAAATAAAAAAAATCTTCTTCTTAGGATACTAATATAAATCTGTTTTAAAAAATCTTTTAATTTGACTTGCGTAGATATTTTATATCATTTTTTTCTTCTGCATCCAGTAAAAATGGTAGGAAAATATTAATAAAAAAAGAAATACTTATAATACAAAAAAGGAAAATGTACGATTCTCACGATCAAAGATCTTATAGTTTTTTCTTACTTCTTAAAATTCTCTGGCTTTGTTCACCCGCCAGACATATTCAATTCGCTGAATATATTACGTTTGGACGCTTTCACATAGTGTGGAAATATGTATGTCTTTTTAGTAAGAAATGCCATCTCGTCTATGGAAAGATTAAGGTGTTTTTCCTAATTTCTATTTATAAAGATGCATATTTGGTTGGAGTATTTGTTTGTTTAGCAAGTTGAATCAATATAGTAAGATAAATCTGAATGTGTGTTTTGTTAAATATTAGGTAAACTCTTTCGTTTCTTTTTGCGTTGGTATTGTTTGAAATCGAATTCCAAACGACTTACACGGCTTATCAAATCAACGTTCTTCTTGCGATGCTTGCTATCTCAGTGTAATGATAATTTATCATACGTTATTATTTTTATATTTGATGTGGCATTAGTTTCTGCATATATGTATTCTAATTACAAGAAATCAGCGGAAAATAAAGGACCTCATTTTAAACGACATTCATGGAGACAGTGGATCAACATTCGGACTTGTTGCAGAAATCTCATTGTAAATCAAAAATGATTTACCAAATAATACTAGATATTTTATAAATTTCAAACGTATATCAAGTTACTTAATAGTACATATGGTACCAATGATAACATAAGAATTATATTGTTTAGCCTTTAGATTACGACCAAGTGAAATCTAAGATTTCTTGTCAAGGCGGCTATTTAACGAGAAAAAGGGAATTTCTTTCCTTCTTTTTCAAGTAATTGGAAGAAAAGATCTGTGCTCCTTCATATCGTATATACTTTATATATACCTGTTTTCCTAAATTAGCGATAAACTTATGCATTAGGCGTGATAAGATACATTAAGACAAGGGAGTGGAATGCTAATGGTACAGAATAAGACAGAGAAGCGAAATCCTAATGGTATAGAACAAAACAAGGGAATGAAATCCTAATAGTATACAATAAGACAAGGGATTGAAATCCTAATAGTATACAATAAGACAAGGGATTGAAATCCTAATAGTATACAATAAGACAAGGGATTGAAATCCTAATGGTATACAATGAGACAAGGGAGTGAAATCCTAATATCTTATTGGTATAGTTGATAATAACGTATGTATTCGTTCACAGAATTTAACTACAGGCACAGCCATTGTTAAGCCATTAAGGGAAAGGCAAATGTTATTTTTAAAAATGCAGGTAAATCAGAGACCAAAAAGTTTAGAGCTGCAAAAGGAGTGAAATCCTAATTGTTTACTGGTTTAGCATATGTTTCAACTCTTAAACAATGGTAAAAAAAATCAACTCGTGCAGCATACGTCCAGCCAGTAAAGTCGAGGTAAATAGTTTTTAAAATATTACTTTTAATATTCCTTCTAGTTTCAATGCAACTTGAATAAAATCTTAGAACAGTATGTTTAATGAATCTTTGAATTATGCTTTTAGCAAGATTAACACTTTATTTTATTTAGAAGGAATATGAAGATGAATATCTTAGTCATTACAGATAAAACTACGTCTTAAAAAAATGAAAAGAATTCGGGCCATTTTTAATAAGATTCGAAATGACACCAAGGATCTTAGGTATTCAAAGAAAGTTGCAAATAATTTCATATCATTCAAACTAAAGGAATGTTTTATAAAATAATTCATTCCAAGAAAATTTCTCTTAAAGTTCCCTTCTTAAATATTAAATTACCTCACTTAACAGAATAAAATAACCATAAATACAAAGTGTGATTAATTCACTACATGAATAACGCACTTTCAAAATATAGAGACCCTGAAACAGAATTTTTAATAACAGCTAATGAATTAAAGAGTAAAAACAAATTTATTCTTCCTTCGAAGATACATTATTTACTCAAAAAGCAAAGAATGAGTAAGAAAAATTTTAATCTAAAGTAAATAACCTGTATGAATATTACATGTAGCTCTGACGTATTTCTGCAGCGTCTATTCACAAAATTCTGCTGCGGGCTTGAAAAAAAGACCCTTTTTACCCTCATTCTACTCGGTGTAATTAATTTTAATGATTGCGTCCTTGTAAGGATTTTATTTAAAAGAATACAACGCATCGGTGAGCAACTACTACAGCTAGTTCTTGTATACTTGGCTTCCTGAATTACTTCGTTGCCATCCAGCCAGCGAATAAACGAACAAAAAAAATCGTCTGTTTCCGCTAAGATAACCACGAAAGAGAAAAATGGCGCTCATTTTCTAATCCTCCGGAACATGTCTAACCTCTGAAGTCAAGTTAAATAAAGGTTGAAATCCATTGAGGGACGAAGTCTTCGTGGCATGCAAAACATCTTACTTTGGTATCCATTAAAGCACGAAGCAGCGAATTAACGAGATTAATTTGGCAACATTCTTTGGATTCTTCACTCTCCATGCATACATAACGTGTGTTTACAAAATTTTCCACTAATAAGTATCTTTCAGGAGAGTGGTGATGAAACTTATGATGATAATTTCCCACTCACTCTTGAAGATAAATTAAGGCGTAAACGTTTACCTAAATGCTGTTTGCAGTTTCGTTTTGTTTTAAGTGTCTAAGGTTGTTAAGTTTCATCTTGATGATCGTGTTTTCGAGAAGGTTTATTTCTAGATAAAGCTTTATTACTACGAATAATTTGTTATTCGCGAGTTTCCTCGTTTGCTGCATCTAGATTTCCTCAGGTCGGATAATGTGGTAGGAAAGGAAAATAATTGCAGAAATGGTGTTTTCTGACATAAGAAAATTACTCCAGGATATCTATATTAAGAATGAACATTTATGAAAACATAAATATGAATTGTATCCTAATGTTTTGAAGTCTTCTTTGTTCAGAATTTGTGATAAGTGTGACATTAACTTTCCACTGTATTTTTCCACCAAAATACACCCTTTTATTTCAAGAAAGTGTAAGGAAAATAAATTGTTTTTTATCTAAACTTTTTTTATCATTCACTCTCGTTCTCTAAAGAATGGCAGGCGACAAAGGTTTGGTTAAGAGCGTTTACATATCAAATTTCTTATATCATCTTTATATGTTTTTCAAGCGGAAAACTTTTATTCTTATTAAAATGCCATGGCAATATTATTGTTTCAGTTAACAATCTGTACATTTCAGTAAGAAAATGGCAAAATGCCAGAGACTAATCTAAATCTTCTAACCTTTTATTGTAAAATCCTACAGGACTTTGATTATATATGGTTATTTAGAAGTTTTACATGTTTCTTAGTACATGTTATAAATTAAATGTTGGAAATAATTTTTGCAAGGAAATTGAATGGTTCTTTTAAAATTAAAAGAAATTTGTATATTAACCCTACCGGAATATCTTTTGAATGCCCGTTTACTTAACAACTACTTTAGCAGTCATACTAGTTGATATTCCGTTCAAAGGGTTAATGTAACCCATTATTCAGAATTGGGAATTTGATAATAATTTTAGAAAAAATCTATTGGGGAAAAATTTTGATTGATTGTATATTCTCCTAAAGTATAAAATCAAGTTATATAAATCTCTTAACTGATTCAGTTTTTATTTGTTTCAAATATAAATATTAAAAATAATTTTAATAATATATATATATATATATATATATTATATATATACTTCTGTTACTTTAAAGCAAACAGACAATGTTTTATTTTGTTCTCCAAGAAATTAACATATTAAAATATGTATTAAATTTTGTGCATTATACAACCATTTATGTTATCTATCTATGTCCTTAATTGAGTGAAAATGGCAAAATCTGCCATTAGAAATTGCAGTGAAACTTTAATAAGCTTTCAACTGAATTTATAGAAGCTATATAAAATTAGAATGCATGGAAGAATACATGGAATATTAGAAAATATATATAAAATTAGAATACATGGTCAGCTAAATGCAGGGTAATCAGCTGAGATAAAGCTGCCACTATTCAGAGGCACAAAGCGAAAGTGTGAGTATGTTGTATTCTGCAGGGAGCAGGTGTGTTGAGACTCTGAGAGGTACTAATTGTGCTTTTATGGTATGTGAAAGAAAGCTTCTTGAGATGTTTTTCTGATCTCCTCTCCATTAATGGTAGCAGTGCCAAGAAAAACAAACAGAATAAACAAAAAATAAAACAGAAAATTTCCGATAAAAGTTGGCCAAAGAGAAATATCTATTTTATTGCATCTTTACATTATTCTAGAAGTATTTCTTAATATTAGCGAAACACTTATCTAAAAATTAGAGAACCACATGCTATAATGAATGTTTTCAGTTTAAAAAGGTAATTTTTTTCTTTTTAATTTTAATATCTATCGTGCAAGGTCAAAATTGCAGAATACGCAAAGTAATTAATTTCGTTTTTAATTAGGAATTACCTTAAGCATTATTTTCCTACAAGTACCCTGCATTCTGAACTGATTTTTTCCATAAACTAATACTCCTCTAACTTTTACATGAAATTTCAAAACTCTCATGAAGAGAATTAAATGGATTTTCCTCACCGAATTCCGTAATAAAAGAAATATATCAACTGGATTAATGCCTTTTTCCTTGAGCTATAAAAGGGAAAGTATTGGAAAAGGAAAGATTAGAGTTTCCTTATGAACAGAAAATGTCAATACTGATTTAGTGTGTTTACGAAAACACATCGAACAGGATAGCAAATAACATGTAACAAAAACCTAGAGCAAAACATAATGAGCTTAATGGACATCAGTTCGATTACAAACAACTGATCATACATTGTTATGAAAGAGGTTCTTTATGTTCCCGAAAGAAAACCTAAACTAGTCCATATATTGAAGGAAATAATGAATAAAGAATTCTTGTATATCTCGATCCTAGCTATGCGAGAAAATGGCGTCACGATGACAAAATGCGCCATTTTTCCATTAGTGTTCGGCTGTGTATAAAAAATTCCAGTTGTTTATCCAATTGATTTTTTAAGAAGCCCCATAACCATGTTTTGACGTTCCTTGCTCGAAGTGTGGCTGATCTTCCGTAGTGTGACCGCAAATAATAATTATTGTTCGAGGATTTTTTTAGTACCTCAAAATGTTCCGGAGAAATGTAGGTAAATGCACGGAGATCAAAGAAAGTTAGTCCAAGTTCGGAGACAACAGTCCAGATAGTATGAGTTGTTGTGAATCGTGCATGTTTCTTGAGATTGGTGCGGTTGGTCAAATTCGTACAGGCAATAAATCCCCAACGACGGGAGTGGAATACTGAAACACGACGAGGGGAACATGGTTTTAGATTAACTCTCAGTTTAAAAGCAACGCCTGAGTTACTTTTGGGACGAACATCATATTTTTAACCATGGAGCCAGTACACCTACCCAATAGAAAGTACATTTTCTTCATATTCCCACAACACAGCACGCTGAAGGTGTTTGACACAACGACTGTTATGTGCACAGGTGCTCATTAAATCCCATGTACAAGGTGAATCCAGTGTAACGAACCCATGAAATTCCTGTCTCAAAGCAAATATTCTGCCATCAGGCCGCCACAGCTTCAATCTTTATATCTGAATAAGGAAGACAAAATATTCGAGGAAATTAGAAGAATACTACAAAAATCTTTAACCTTATTTTTTGCTACTAAACAACAATATTTATGATCCATAAGATTGGGAAGCTATAGAAACATAGAATTCTAATGTATCAAGGTAATCTATATTGGGAAATTTTAATCTGGTATGGTGTCTGCCATTTCGCATTTACACCGAGTAAACTGAATCTGTAACGATTTATCCACTGGAAGAAATGAGAAAAGTTACGAAAGTAGATAAAGATATTCATTCGGAAAATCTTCTGAAATCAATAGCTATTTTGCAGGATATTTTAAAAGCAAACTTTAAGTAAAATTCTGAGTTTCAAGAATAGAAAAGTATTCACACTGCACATTTCTTACTAATTTAGTTCTTTATACATATTACTTTGGATTTATTTATAAATTGAAGACTGGACATTGAAAACGCAGTACGTGGAAAATAACAAATTTTAAAGGAGAAAGAAAAATTAGTTTCAGGCCAATTTTGGCGCTTACTGTGTTTTCCAGGTCTGTGGTCTTGCTTGGTTTTCCATTTTTTTCAATTTACCTAAGTATACATTATCCCTATATTCTTCTAAAGATATTCATTCCTTATCATAAAATGTAAAATGATAATGGCCGAGAGAGTAATTATGACACTTACTACATTAACGAATTGAAAGTTTTTATGCTTTCAACATCCCATGGAATAATATAGTATGCAATAATTGCCAACGAACTGAACATTACGATGAATTCCACATTTCAATTATATCAAAAAGTGTACCAAGGCAATTTTTTTATAAAAAAGCAGTCAATCAAGAATTTCTTCTAATATTTCAATCGACTTTATCCGATATTTTGAAATTGGTAAGTATGCTTTTGTTATTCCGGTTGTGAAATCGTTAAATATATTTTTGTCTTTTCAATTGTAAGATCGGTAAGTATACAATCATTATATATATATATATATATATATATATATGTCATTTGTTGATACTTTCAATAAACTCTCTCCACTTGCAAGCTAAATTTGAAAAACTATACGACCATCTTCGTTGAATGTGTATGGGAAATGTTTTCTATTGTTTGTGATATTCCTCATTAAATGCATTGCAATTATGAAGAAAAATTTCTAATTCCGTGTTAAGCATTAATCATTTCCCTATTTTATAAGTCTTTGTACACTATTGTAAAATGCTGTGAGTAATATAAGACATCATTCTGGACTTATTACTTAGGAATACTATATATTGCTATTTTGGTAGACCCAGCCGACATCTGAAAATCATTATTGTCTCACTGTCAATGAAAATCATGAAATATTGAAACGAAATTATTTAATTGTTTTCATAATCGTGGAAAGTCCTTCAATTTGTAATGGTAGCAATTAGAATAACTTGACAGCTTTCCTGCCAAAACTTCTCAATTTGCCTCCAAATTAAACAACAATGCCGATCCAGTGAAGCACAGGATTTCCAGTCTATCTGGAGGCAATCTATAGCGGAGAATGAAATCTCGGACGCTGCATCCGTCGTTTCCCATTAGCGCTCGGTAGACTTGAGTGGCAGCGATTTATCTACCAGAAGCAGGAAGAAAAATTACGAGAGAAATTAATGAGATTAATTCAGAAGAATTCCTTAAAACCTTGTCCTTTTCACGGGAAACCTGATTACCGACAATGTTTCTCGCTCTACCAGAAAAAGAAATCCTAGTAATCATTTAGTTGAGACAAAAGCGAGGGGGATAAAAAAGATAAAAGGGAGGGTGGCATCAACACAGCGATGAGTAAGGACCAAATGGTTTCAACTGTTCCCAGCCTTTAAGAATGAGTTTGTTCCCAAGTTTCTGCGCCGGCTGTCATTTTCTGTAATTTCAGCTGTCAGTTTGAGTTGTAGGGTTAATTCTGATGTAGGTGGGGCAGTGTGTTTCTGATATTGATTAAAGGTTGGCTATGCATTGGGGTTTCGGATTATTTGAAAGGTTAAATGAATGAAAAAAAATTATCACTAGTTCATATTTCAGCAATGAGTAGATAATGTTTTTAAAAATTGGCTTCCTTGTATTTGAACATTGCCGGCTAAACATAACGTATATTTTTTTCATTACCCAATCAAAGGATGAATGAAACTATCCACTGGATTGACGAGATGCAGGTTTTTAGAGAGTACATAAGTAAGCAACTTTCTGATTATTTTAAATTACCAGCGATCATATGAAGAGAAACAATAGCCGATATAATTTTTAAATCAGCTGGAAGATTAGAAACGTTTTGCTTGAATATAGAAGATGGGATTTCATTTATGACACATCCATTTTTTAAAGCGAATTCACAATTTAGAAATACATAAATACTTTGATAATTTATTTTTCATCCTTTTCAAAGGAAAGAAACAATGCAAAAAGTGCATTTTCAAACTGAAAGAATATGATAATTGTTCTATAAATTATTTTTCAAATTATGGGTGAGAAATAACATAAAAAGTATTGAGGGAAAAACATAAAAACATTATACAACATTAGAAAACATATCAAGCTTTCTTTAGTAAATAAGAGATGGTAAAATAAAATATAACTGGCATTTTTTGTAGAAATAACCGTTTTCTCATATGAGGACATATAAAAAAGTCAATTAGGTATTCACATTTCAAGTGATGATTTGTGTTCACTTAATGAAAGAAAAATGAGAAAAAAAAATTATAAGATATAAATGAGAAGAGCTGCGAGTGAAAATTTTCAACAATGTATTTTCAAAAATGATGAACATTAGAATTTGATTGCGTCCACTGATATTTCTTAATATTCACTAGAAATTTGATTGAAAAACTCAAAATAATGAATCTAAAAGAAAATTCATTCATTATGAGACTGCTACGTTTTTCACTTTTTTTATCAAGAGTAAAAATTCTTTCAATTCTGAAATAATTTATAAAAAAAAATGTTTTAGTTTTTCTGTTATATTTCTTTTATTTTTCGTTTATCTTGTTGCAAGAGTTTTTATCCACAAATGACAAAAATAAACTAACTATACTATGAAGGTGAAGAGTTTCAAGTAAAACCGTATGTAAAAAATATCACTGAAAGAAAAGTAATTACTGAAAACATGAAAAGTTTTTAATTTCGCGCGAACATTTTCAAAACTACTGAAAAAGTTTTCCATCATAAATTACTCTGAAAAACTTGAAAGTGAAACTCATCTCTTTCAGAAAATTAATGTCAAAATAAACTGAAGATTGAGTAACACAAAATATAATACCTTGGAAAAAACCAAGAGAAGAGGAAAGAAAAAAAGTCAATTTCCTCCAACACATCGTTTGTTTTTTAAAAAATTATTTATGAAATATAGTTTTTATCTGCATAAAAGCGCCATTTCCATTTTTCCTTGTCCCAAGGAACACCTAAACAATCCCGTGTTGTGTTTCACAGATTGTGTATAAAAAGAGAATCAAGGAGCATCAATGCAATGAAAAAAGGCATTTTCCACCACAACAAAGAACTTACAAAACTCAGAGCAAATTAGTTTCGTCTGCGCTTTCTACGTGAGATAATCAAAGAGCTGGAGAAAAAAAATCAGCAAAAAAGCACGAAGGAACCACTTTTTTTATCTTCATTTTCTGTTTTATTTTTTTACATATAAAGCGATCTGTTCGAGTATTTGTACCATGAACCACGCATTCTTGAATTTTAGACTAGCGAAGCGTTTACAGTTCCTCCAGGTTCCTTTTAATTATAGTGGCTTTGTATTTTATTCGGTAGTTAAAAATTATCTGAGCATTCTGCCTTTTTTCGGATATTTTGGTAGAAAAAATTAAATTCCTCTTTTTGATAAGAAGTTAAAGATTTTTCCGTTAAAAAAGCGTGACTTTGACTAATGAAACCTTCGTCCCTTTTAAAGGAAAGTTGACTAAAAACTGACTTCTAAGTAAGTGTTTGCACAAAAATTGAATATGTTTTTAATTTTGAAATGCAGAATACCTCCAGTAAACGAAAACAAAAAAATTAGCAACATTTCGATAACGTAAAATTAAAAAAGGAGAAGAATAGAAAAAGAGTTGATGCGAACAATTAAAAGGAAAAAAACACCAACGTTCTGATAGTATCAGAATGCCCTAAATTATTTGTTTGCTATTTATTGATTTTAAAATTGAACCCGACTTCTCAATTAGCCTGTGTATTTAGGGTATCCATAAAGCAGTTTCCGTTTGAAAATTAAAAGAATACAAAATATAATGAAAGAAATAATTGTTAATTGAGATAAATACCTTGAACTAAATTTTAATATAATTGCCTTCAGTGTTGAAACTCTTTTCATAACGAGACATTTTGTTTTGTTTTATTTTGCCTTCGCTATGCTGCCTATGATAAAAAACTGGTGGTAATAGCTTTTTTCAGAAAATATCATCCAAGAAGCTTTTGACAAAAGGAAATTAAACACTCACACCTACTTAGCCTACCCGGATGGTTGTAAGGCCCGTCAGAAGAAAATCGTAAAGTTGAAAAAAGTAAAACAGAAGGGTGCGTAGGCTGAGCTCTAAGGGTAAGAGGGAATATTTTCTTCACAAAGGATAAAGCCGACATATGAGGTCTTGGCAGGAATATTGAGTTTCTTAAACTTTAGGACACTCCACTACGAAACATAATGCTACATAGATCCCTAAAACCAACTTCCAATTAAAGTCAAAACTCAAAAACATTAATATTTAAAAAAGGAGTACTCCTGGCAAAACGGAATAGCTTCAGAAAGAAAAGCTTCCAAGTCCAAACAGCCTACTGTAAATTCTTTAAAATTGCTTTCAAAAAATCAGCTTCTCCGACAGACATATTTACTCTCATGGACAACCAGCAATAAGGCTCACCAAAAGAAATAATCAATCTCATAATACAATCTCTCTACCCCCTCACAGATGAAGCTAAAATCCCACCTCCTCCCTTCAATTAGATCCACCATTCACAAACAACGAACTAAAAGAGATCATAAGGTTCCTTCCAACCAATAAAGCCCCAGGAAAAGATGGGATCTACAACATTGTAATTAAACAACATGCCCATCTAACCTCAGAAACGTTTTTAATTTGGAACTGAAAAAAATTCCCATCCACACTGAAAGAGGGATTTATAGTCTTTTTCCATAAAGGGGACAAGGAGCAACGCAAGATCTCCTCTTACAGACCAATCGCTCTTTTTCCAACCTTAGGCAAACTCTTGAAAAAACTTCTAATCTAGAGACTGAACTTCACCTTAGAAAAAGAAAATAAACTTCACCACTTACAATTCGACTTTTGCCAGGGCAAATCAGTTGACCTGGCTCTAAACACATTAATCTCAAAAGTCGAAGAAGCAAAACCCCAAGGCCTGCATATTCTCTTCATTTCTATAGATATAAAATGAGAACTTGATAGCTTACTCTACTCCTCCATCAAAAAATCTATAGACAACATCACAAGTAACTCCAATATAACAGAAAGACATTCTCAACAATAGAACCGTCCTACTTCAAACAGAAGTCGGCCCTCTGGCCCTCTCTCATGGACACAAACAAGAGATTGCACCCAAGGATCATGCAGTGACCCTGCATTTTGGAACCTAGTAGAAGATAACATTTTGAAAGCAGACTGGTCTACCAACGTCCATCTGCAGGCGTTTGCAGAAGATTTCGCCTCTGGCATCTCGCAAAAAACCAAAGATGGAGTACAACGCCTCCCAAAACAGGCAATTCAAATCTGATGAAATTGATTAAATATTAACGAATTAACAGTATTCCTAGAAGAAACAAAATATATGTACATAGGCAAATTAATTAACCCCTACAGAATAAAATGGAATAACTCCTGAATCTCGAAATTCAGAAATCTGAAATACCTTGGAATAATAATAGATGAAAAATTAAACTGGATCACTCACATCACTGAAAAAGGCACAAAAGCAATAGACCACTACCATCACCTTCAGATAATCGCATGTAAAAACTGAGGCCCAAGCAACTACAATAGAAAACTTATATACAAATCAGTTACATAGAGAATTTTATGGTGGGGCACATAACATCACCGACAGAATGAAAAGAAAGTTAAACACAATTTAAAAAAATTCCCGCTTGATATAACCAAAGCGTATCATACAACAACAACCTCGAGCTTTCAAGTAATATCAGGAATCCCTCCACTTACCTAACAACAATTAAAGAGGCCAAATATATTCAGGATTCAGTTTTAGAAAACCAATCACTGTCCAAGACCAGCTAGTAGATCCAAAAGATTACGAAAAAAATGTCAGAAGGCCATCTGATCATCCCGGCGGACTTCCACCTTAACAAATAAATATCCCTGACCCTTGCTGCGGAAAATCCCACATCAAACTCTACATTCTTCGGCGGCTTTGGAAGCGATGAGGGCACTGGCTCCGCTTTCTGTTGCTTCAACGACAAAAACGAAATCACATCGGAATGGCTCGGCAAACTCTCAATGGATAACACTGTTTACCAAGTAGAACTGTTGGTCATATCACAAGCCATCTCTCATCATGATCCATCCCAAAACCAAGTAAAAATATTGACAGATAGCTTTTTAATTCTCCAGGCAATCCAAAATCTAGTTTCACCACATCTATTAGTCAGACAGATCCTTAACCAATTACAGAAAACCAAACTATTAATCTAGGATTGGTCAAAGCCCATACTAGGCACCTACGTAACGAAAATGCCGACGCCTGTGGCGCTGAGGTCAAGACTTCAGACAGAGAAGAAAACTGACGATATCGAGTTGAACGTTACTAAAATATAAATGCGCAGTTGTGAAATAATTCAGTTTCAAGTTTCGAATTTTTGCTTGTTTTGTTTTAGATACCGACGTCGCTTTTGTTATGTTAATAAAGATGTTGTTTATAGACAACGAGTTGGTCATTTGCATAATTAATTAGCAGACCATACAACGCCCTTGTAAAAAGAGCAATCACTAAAGTCATTGTAACAGACACGAAAAAACACTTAGCCACCTCAAAAAGATCCTCCGATAAGAACTGTTGCACAACTGTAAAAAAGAATGGGACAATGCAATTACTGGCCGACTCATTCGAGAAATATTCCCAACACCCTCACTCAAAAACCATAACTGGACAAGAAGCGACGTTACGTTCTTTTCAGAACATGGCCCCTGGAGCACGTACCTAAAAAGATAACATCTACGCACCTCAGATCAGTGCAGTTGTGGTGAGACTTGGTCTCCACTTCACTTCGCCACCTCTTGCTCTCACACCAAAAAATGGCACTTCACTAAACCTAGTACAAATAACTTTCTCAGAAAGAAACAGCCATCCTATCCAACCAAAAGTCAAGAGCCAGACTGATCCAACTAATGGACTACCTCATGAACTATGAAGAACTTACTAATGGTTCATCATGGACTTGGCTTTAAACCGCTCACGGTTTTTGCTATTATACATAAAATATTATCATTTAAAACTACCATTTCATCCTCCATCCACTACTTCATATCTCGTATCTCAATCGTTCACTCTCGAACTAGAACCCTTACCCTCTCTACATGTGAAAAAATCCAAACTTTATCCATGTATCCTTCAAGGTATACAGACATATACCATATGAAACGAAATGTATCAGCTCGATTAGTGCGCCTACCCTCTTATCACGTTAGTGTCTTTACAACCTCAATAAAAAGGGGCATCCCAACCAACTAGCAATACCTCATTCTAAGTGTAAACGTGTAAATCTATAACCAGAAAATTTTTCCATCCAATTAATACCTCATCCCTAACTATTCAATCACAAAAGTAATCATCCAATTCATTCTTTCAAAAAGCATGCAGACGCGAGTCACCTTTCTCATGTCAATTTAACAAATCTACAACAACAACTACCAACACAGGATTCCAAAATGTAACAGAAAAGCGGCAACCACACCTACGGCCCAAACTTCTTGTTTTGAGAGGCTGCAACTGTAACCAGCTTGTACAACGTCTGTAAATCAATTGTATTAATCTGTAAGTTTTTCTCCAATGTCTTGTAATTGTCTAATGTGCTCAATAAAGTTGTTCGGTGGGTGATTCTCAGGTGCGGGGCCCTGTGCTGGGTTGGTTGATCTCTTTTTCTACAAGCACCCATCATGTAGAGTCTAATGTCTTTCAGATGGCTTGCGATAACCGTCGCGCATGCGCAATCTTCAGATTGCAGCATGGCTGCTGCATATAATGTTAACGGAACTTACTTTCTGGATGATCTATATATAATCTTTTCTTTACCGGTAATATATTTACCATAATGTTTGCCATTGCTTACGGGCTGGTACTACTGCTTCTATCTCCTCTAATTACTAGGAATGCAGCTTTTACTCCCCTGCCCTATTTACCCACATCATAGACTGCTAACGAGGGAAACCAAGAATACTGTCATCACGGGCTGTCGAAGGAAATCGCAAATCTTATCTATCGATTTAGTATTTCCGAAATAAGTGGAAAGTCTTTCTTGTTTCTATAGCAAAATGCCCGTTCTAAAAAAAGTATTTGAGATTCCTTTTAAAACACGTAAAATAGGCTCATCTTAAAACGTTCGCATTATATAAAGGATAAATATAATTTTGCTTAATTTTTATTGTTCTTTCTCTAATTCTTTGACTCTTGACTAAAAGAAAAATTTGTTTATTTTATGACCGATTGTTAGGATATACACATGTCAGCAAAGCTAAATGTCAATTTAGAACAGGATTTGAAGAAGGAGGACCACATCTCGCAATATAAAGTACAACCTAGCATTGCTAAAACCCCTAACCTCCCGTTAGAGAGTTAAATTACAACGGATTATCACAATATAAAGTATAACTGACTTGCTAGATATTTATTTTCCTATCGCTATCTTTGAATTTTGTGTCCTGAAATAAATCGATATTTTAAGGTTCATGTTCCATTTTAAGGACACGCGAAAGCCACTGTAAACGAAATTCGAAATTCAGTATCCCGTTTGGATGATAAGAATGATACATGAAAGGACACCACACTGAAAAAACTTCGACCCATCAATGTGAAGACATTTGCAACTGAAGCACGAAATATCTTTGATATCGGGTATGGAATTCACCAACATCTGACACTGAAACCAACACTGCCTCTACACCGCTGCCAAGTTTCTAAAATAAATGCATTTCTTTTTGTAAGCAATCCAAATATCCTATATTTGGAGCACATACATGGTTTTTGTTGTGTAAACAAGCAACAGTGAAATGTATTTTACAGACGAACAAGTAGATTGTTTACTATAATTCTTTATTACATTATATCCAAACACACAGATATAAGTATTTGCGGGCAAACAAGCAAAAATATAACGACATACAAACAGTTTGTTGTTTTGGGTGTTGTTTATTTTGTGCGGAAAACACAACATAAACGAGCGGGATAAAGAATGATTTAAATTTATTTATTAATAACAGCAATGGTTTTAACGGATTGTATGCTGCTTGTGGAATGTTTTACGTTATTTACATCACAGTTTTGGGTTCTAATGATTTTCTTGGTTTTAACGAGAATGCACTCAATTTTACTTTTCTAAACGTTTTAAATATTTCTTTAAATGCTAGCGAGATAAAAAGAAAAAAATTACATAAGAGCAAATTAGTTTAGTCCTTTTAGCTCAGTTATTTTATTTATTTTACAGTTCCTGATTACAAAAGAAGCTGAAAATACCTTTATTGAAAAGAAAAAAAAATCGCAAAGGAATAATTTCCGCTCACACAGATAAAACAAGAATTTTAAAGCCTATGCTTACTATAAATGCATGCTAAACGAAGTAAGTTATTATGCTGTTAATTAACATCCGGAAGTTTAAAAAAAATGAAAACATACAAAATACAATCAGTAGGGATTAGAAAAATAACTTTTATAAAGCTGTTTGAGCTCATTGTTCGGGAGAAAATAAGAAAATATTTTGCCGGGAACATTTTGGTTCTTTCTCCTTTTGTACTTAAATACATGGTGAAAGCAAAAAGTGAAACTTCCATTGTTTTCTTATTTTCACAGTATAGAAAGTTGTAAAAGTTTTAGAACTTTGGTTTAATATTCTAAGTAAAATGTCAGCCTTTGTAAAATTTAAAATATATACGTGGCAAAGTCATTTCGTTAGAAAAACAGCCTAGCATTAAATTCTTAATAAAAAATAGATAATTTTTTTAAGTTGAATGGATTAAAGCCTTTCACTAGACATTTGAAGTTAGCTTCTCGTTACTTACAAATTTTTGATCTTTTCGGATTTACACAAGGCAAGAAACAATAACAAGATTTGTCTTTTGCTTATTCTGAAATTTTGTATTTTATCGGTATGTAATTAGTTTAGAGAAGGGTTGTGTTAATCCTAACAATAAATTGCTATAGCATGAATAATTTCCCAATAATTTAGTTGAACTTAATGAAAGAAGTTAAAATGACATTGACGCTATTCTGGAACACAGTTTTTATATTCTCGATATGAAAACAAATCTATATGTTATACAAATGAATACCTCGAAAGTAAAATAATAATAAATTCGTGTTTAAGTTATAAATTATTTGGCTCGTTATTTTTTGATATAACTCTATAATAAAATGTTGTTTCCTCCTTTTTACTTGCGTTGGAAAAACCACCTAAGCAAAAAATAATAATGCGATTGCATTTATTTACTACCTACAAATAAAAATATTATTACTTTACTCTTCGTATTACACTGCGGAAAAAAATATTTTCATTTGTCAAGAAAATTTTAACTGTTTTGGGTTTTCTTAAGTCTGCCGATTTCAAAAATAGTTTTACTTTAGCCTGGACAGAAATAAGTCATTTTTTTGTCACGTTGATATACAGCTGGGAAATTTGCGAATCGGGAGAAATAAAACGAGGAAAGAATTATTTGACGTCTACCTCTCCCGCATTAAAAGTTCTGAAAGGTGGCGAAATTATACTGTTTTTTAATAAATTTTTAAAAAAATTTCACTTGATCTCTTTATTATAGTTAAGTCTTAATGTTAAGAACTCAACTTCTTAATAGTAATAATTTTTTTGAAGTGAAAACGTCTTTTCGCTCGTTAGAGTGCTAGACGCTCGAACTTTCTTGTGTGACAAAATACCGTCAGATATGAATAGCTAATAACTACAAGATTAATAATGCGAAAAGACTGGTTGACCCCACAACGGATAGATAATATCTGTACGAGGTTGTCGCATAGCATTTATTTTGCATGTGTCGTCATCGAACCAGTGCAGGCGCATGCGTGTGATTGTTATGAATTAGTTTTATGTAAGGTTATAAATGAGTGTAGCGTGGAAACGCGTTTAGCTAGGAGGTTGATTATGGTGTCATTTTAAATTTTAAAGAGGAGTATTACTAGGACCCAAAGTGGACCCAATAAAAATATTTATTAGAATATAAGTAAAAATCGGTATTAAATTGACAATTTCAAACTCCGTATATTTTTTTATTAGAACATACAGAGGTTTCCTTCGAATTGTGCAAAACTTACATAATACTTGACAATACGTAAAAGAAACATTGTATTAAAATTTGAATTAAAAAATTTGAATATTACGGGAAATATGAGCATTTGTAGTCAATAATGTTTTACTGCGCATACGCGAAATGTAGTTCTATATACTATCAACAGATGGCGCCATCAAAGCTGTTCTAAATAAAATATAAGAAAGTCACAGTTCGGGCCCTCGCCGTAGATTTTTCGTGAGAACGTCGGGATAAAATCATAAAGCAAGTGTTTCATCTTAATATGTAATTTAATTATCAATCTCTTTATTACAATATTTACACAGAGTAGTATAATGGTTACAGAATAGATAAATCACAGTTTATCGCATGTAGCACGCAAGGGTTTGTGGTAGCTTGTGATTTATCTATTCTGTAACAATTATATTACTCTGCTTAAATATTGTGTTAAAGGCATTGAAAATTAAATTATATATTAATACTAAACACTTGTTTTACGAGATGTTTTCACGAAAAATCTACGGCGTGGACCCGAACTGCGCCTTTATGTTTTTTTTTTTATGAAAGTCGCTCTATATTTTCATGTCACAGATTCATTTCGAAGTTGTCAAAATACGTGAAATTACTTCAATACGCAATTTTTAGTACCTCATCAACATTATAATCTCCTCACATCATTTTTTTGATGAAATGCAACTGATAAATGTATAAGCATACTGAAGGGTCATTTAGTTCTAAAAATATCCTATTTGCTTAATGTAACAATTGTAAAACTAAGCTCCGAAACTATAATATTATTTGTTAGTTCAGAACGTATGCCAAGAAACACTAAAATACTTCGGCTACTAGGATATCTAAGTAAGGGAACAAAGATATCAAAGGGAGATAGGACACGCACATGTCGGTAGATCCAAGGGAGGTCGAACACAGTCGGTGGTAGATTATTGCTCGAGACTCCTGTGCTATACTTCCATTGTACGTAACAGGAAATCATAAAAAAGCTTTTCAATGAATTAATTGAAAAAACTTATTACATTTTCATTCGATTGGACTTAATGCAATATCATATATTTTTTTTTTTACTATACCATTATGATTAATCTATTTTATATGTTGAAATTGATTTCTTTATTTCATAAATTTATGTTGTATTATACTTTAACTTATATTTAACATAGATTTAACTTATTTTTCATATATTGAATACTCTTTAGAATTATGTTGATATTCGATGGATTGATTTAATTTTATTTTTGATTCATATACGAGACAGTTTCAATGCGGTTTGAGTAGTGAGTACATATTACTACTGAAATTTAATGTTCACTTTATCTCAAAAATTACAGCCAATCTGATAAAAAGGATATCAAATTCGAAATCAGCGCCACGAAATTATTCTAAAATTACTGGAATATCATTGGTAAAAAAATCGATGTTGAGCAGTGTAATGAATTATTTTTTCTTATAATTGCTATATAATACATGGCAAATTACAAATTTTTGAAATTAAAATAAAACCTAACAAGTCACATATCTACATTAAATGAATCATTTCTACGATGGAATTTTTCATTTTTTCTTTTCCAATAAGTGATCTTTTATTTAGAAAAAAGTGAAAAGACAAATCTTTAATAAACAAAATAGAGAAAAAAATTTAATCAAGAATTTTAATATTTTGTGAAGAAGGAAGAAACAGATAAAAAAAATATATGAATATATTATGAAAAACAAATTTTTAAAGAATAAGATTGTAATATTTTTCATCTATGCATTTCTGTAAATAAAAACATGCTGAAAGTGAATAAGGCAGTTTTTTTTATTGAAATGCACAACATAAAATAGAAGAACCTAAAGCAAAAAACCATATTTTTAATTTGGTAACATTATGTAACGAATCAATATCACAGGTTTCAGTTTTATATCTCGGCTCACAGTTGACTTATCCTTTTATTTGGTTCGATAAAATAAATGATAGAGTACTCTCAAAATAGCAGCTTACGTAAAAAAAGAAACAGCAATTTTTTGTGATCCGATGAAACAGCATGAAAAAAATATTTAAATCTTTGGATATTTCAAGAAGATCTCGGGAAAAAAATCATTCTGAATTGAAAGACCTCTTGTGAGAAAGAAGTTGTTTTTACGCTTTGACTTCTTGAAGATTACTTTAGTTCCCTAGAGAGAAAAAAGCAATGTCTGTCTTCATTGTAAGCAGTCTATGCATGTCTGGATTTTACTCAAATTCATTTCTTTATATTCAAAGTAGAATAACGAAAATATTATTTTTAAATAATTTGTCAGACGTCTGTGTACCAGAATATTCATTACAATTCAATCGAGAGGCGAATCCAGGGAATGGAGGGGGGTATCGGGCTGCAGCCCCCAGAGCAAAAAAATCTCGATTTTATTTAAAATCAATACAACTGTTTGTTCTTAATTTTCATTTAAAAAACAATAATAAAATCGAGACAACATTGCTTTCTGGCTTGACAGGCTCGAAAATTTTCCTACTTTTTAGGTCATTCCACCAGTACATGTAGCGTTGATGCGGTCGAAAACATTTTTTGGCTAGTTATTTCATTGTGTTTTTATTAAATTATTGAAAATATGACAGTGTTCTTTATGATTCTTATTGTCAGGTGAGGAAAGGCTGTAAGGGTAAGTGTTTTGGTTTACATAAGCCATGAGGTTTGACATTCGTCACTCCGATAAAAACATTTTGTGAACTTTTTCCCCCGACACGAATCCTGCATTCGCCACTGATTCAATCATAAAAAGAATACCTGTAGGAAAAAAATTGAAATATTTTCCTGTTTTAGACTTTATTTTATTGCTCAAAAATGCACCGATTTTCTTTTAATAAGATCATATTCTGCCTCTCGAAATGTACTAATTCTCTGCGATAAAAAAGAAAAAAATTGCAAATAGATTGCAAATGGAATTGTGAGTTAAAAAGCATGAATAATCACAAATTAAAATTCATTTTGAGTTTATTAATGGTCTTTAACGAAGCATTAATAAAAAGAAAGATCAGCAGTATGAATAAGAAAACCTTTAGGCACATTCAAAAGACGATAAATGCTTCAATGATAATTTGCTCTAAAAATGCCAGTAAACTCATTGTAAACCAGATGATTTTCCAAATTTCCTAATCAGTCCATCATACAAAAAAGTGAGGTCACACGAATGAATGCTTTTTGCTCGTTGCCTCACGCTGCCAAAAGGCCTCCTTATGGCAAAATTTTCTTAAATTAATAATTTTTGAGCTCCAATGAGCCAAACTGAAATCAATGAAAGAGAAATCTTAAGATATAAATAAGAAATTGAAAGAACTGGAATTACTTAAGTGGTTCCAAGTTGTTGTTTTTTCCTTAGGGTATTCAATTAGGACATGCCATGAACTGTGTTCAAATTGCTTTTGAACAGACATTTGTTGAAAAAACATAATCAACAAGCTATTGACTCTCCCAAATAAAAGCAGGTTACGTGACAGTTTAAAATATAATCCATGTTTCAATCTGATTTAAGTACCGTGTACAAAAGCAGCCTCAGAGCTGGACGTCCCTGTGTTCCATGTATAGATGCTTCTCTGTTTCCAAAACCCTCCGCGTTTTCGCGCATACGACAGACGGAGTTCATTTCATCAAAATAGGGTTGAAGTGAGAAATGGAAGGGGCATATTTACATTTTTCTTAGCGTGACCTAACAAAACTCTTCGGAAATGAGATCATCTTACTCATTCCTGTTACCCCCTTCAGGATTAAAATAGTTAAAAAGCACTTATCTTGGCATTTCGAAACGATCTGTATGCTTCTTATGTAGAATTGGAGTAACTGGTATTAATACTAAAATAATCTACTGTTTGGTGTTTCGAAAAGGATATACATAATTATCTTCACAATAAATTGTCTACAATTTTGATGACAAAAATCACATTACAAATATTATTAACCAAGCTTGTAATTTGTTTGATTCATATACACACCAATAGTTCATATTCGCATAACTCATTCACATACAACCAATTCATATGCACACCAATAGACAGTGGTCCTGTGGTCCAATCTTGGACTTTTTTTGTTACACGTTTTTTTGTGAAATCCGCATATTATATTCATTCGACTATCTCATCCCGATTTTGAAATATTCTGTTCACCGAATCACCGACGGGCAGAAAGGCCTAGCTCCAAAATACCTTTTTTTATGACAAGTTAGTATATTACATAAAGACTTATCATAATCTAGATGTTGGATTTTTAGACGAGTACAATACTTTCTTTTTGTATATTCGTGTGTGAAGAAAAGAAAGATTAATACTAGTTATAACATAATTAAACTCCTTCAACACAGTTTCTAAGCAATCATCTGTAGAGTTCTGCCAGTTAATACCCAACAATAACGAAAACAAAAATTTTGCTGTATAGGGCACAGAGAATAAAACAAGATATACAGTAAGAGTTTAACCTGGAGGTAGTCATATAGGGTGCTAAGTCGTCTCCATTTTCACTAATTCCTTTTGTCCATGGACCATCATCCTTCATCTTTCCTGAGACTTCCGTCAAATGATCTTCCTTTCGATATTTGTTCCGCTGAAGTAATTTTATCATTCCTAAGGAATTTTCGACCAACAACACTGATTTTGGAATGTTTCATCGGCGTTTGAAACCCTTAATATTTCAATTGATTTTTATGGTTGAGGTGCAGTGTAAATCCTTCTTCTTTCAGGATTTATCAACCATTCGATCGTCTGCCTGACATATATATATATTTCAGTTCTTTGATATGCAATTAACATTTTTTATCTCATTAAGGGAAAACTTGTATAGCAAAGCTTCCTTAATAATTAAAAAGAGTTAGAATTTAGGGTTCAATGTTGAAAGATAATCTGCACATTCAAATGTCTTAAAATAACCAATGTTTGACATTTTGACTAGGGGAAATATTTACTGCCACCTATTTTGATGAGGCCTAGGTGGAAACATGATTTAGAAAGAAATGAAATTTATTAATGAAATGAATAAATAATTTTAATTATGCTGGAATTAAATAATTAATTAACCAGGAATAAATGAATAATTTTAAACATGAAGTACTTTGACGTTTTGTTTTCGATTATCATTTTTTTTTTATAAAAAGATAATAATTTCAGCAGTAAAGATTTAATAAGAAAAAAAACATAATTCGTAATCAATGTGTTGTGGATGATGTTTCATTTTTTTATTTTACTTCTGCCATACAAAATTTATACCTCTAAGCTTCCTTCGTTCTAGATATTTTTAATAGAATTTAAAAATTTAAGGAAAAAAATTTTAACTTTTCGCATTAGTTTCTTTAAGAAAATTCAAATATTTAATACTTAATTCGCCATGTTACACATTTCTACACAGAAATAAATTTAAACAAGAGTTACTTGGAAGTTTTTTTTTTTCGATTATTATTTTTTTTACTAAGAATGATAATTTGCGCCGGAAAGGTTTAATAAGAAAAAAAAAAACATAATTTGTAATCAATGTGTTGTGGATCATGTTTTTTTTTTCTTCCATATAAAATTTGTAGCTTTAAGCTTCCTTCATCATAAATATATTTAAAAGAATCAAAAAAAATTATTTAAGGAAAAAATATTTTTTAATTTTTCTTGCTCGTTTCTATAAAAAAAATCATACCCATTTGTTATTGAATTCGAAATGTTATACATTTTCAGTAGTACAAATATCTTTATCTGCGGATTATTTGCATAGATTTTCTTTTGAGATCAAATTTTATCTTGTTCAATATATCTTAGCTGGAATTATTGAAAGAAGACTGTGAACATAGCGAGATGCAAACAAATATGGAATTCTGAACTATTTGTTTTCCTTGCATTCCAAAACACAGTGAGACAACACAGAAAGATAGAGTGCATGAAGGTAAGATAAACAATATAACAGTGGCGAATCCAGAGTGGTGCTATGGGGCTTCAGGCTCCCCCCCCCCTCCCCAGCGCTAAACCAGAATTTTATATTTTATTTAAAATAACTACAGCTGTTTTTTTTTTCTTCATCTCCATTTTTAAAAAAGTGACAATATTTCTTCCTGACTTTCGACAGGATCGAAAATTTTCCCACTTTTTTATTCATTCCACTCGTATTTGTAGCGTTGGCGCGGTGAAAAACATGTTCTTGCTAGTTATTCCATTGTGTTTTTATTAAATTATCGAAAGTATTGTAGAGTTCTTTATGTTTATTACTGTCGGCTGAGTAAAGTCTGTAAAAGTTAAAGTGTTTTTGTTTGCATAAGCCACAAGGTTTGACATCCGTCACGACGATACAATATTTTTTATACCTCAGCCCCCCTCCTCGAACCAAATCCTAGATTCGCCACTGCAATATAGCGAATATCAGGTAATCAAAACCAAACAAATTCCGCCAAACGAACGAAATACTAACAAACTGTACAAACATGTAAAATTAAAGACTATTCCATAAACATTAACAATACATTGTAACGATTAGAGATAGGAAGGAAAATTTGTTCCTGAATGATGCGTGTTGAACTAAGAATTATTTTATATCATGAGTAATTAAACCATTGTACTCATAGATATACATTTCACATTGACTGAAAATCCTTCTGAGCTATAAAGAATTTTCACATTCTTTAAGAACTGCCTTAAAAATTAGCATAGAATACTGTTCGAATGATTTTTTACAATTGGAGGATGAAATATTTTTTAATGTAGAGTTTTCGTTTAAATGGAGAAATAATTACGCAGAATAATTACGGAGAAGAAATTACGCATCAAAGTGCTCAGCAGTATATATTGCATGAATGCATATTAAATGAAAATCCTTTGGAATTATTATGAATCTTCATATTCCTTATGAACTTAACAGATCTGAATCATGAACAAATGGCATGATTATTTTTCATAATAATAATAATAGTCATTTTATATTTTCGTAAACAAATGAAACTTACCTCAGAAGAAGATATATCTATAGATATTGATAATATCTGTTGTGCGGCTCCCGGAAAAGTCGTTATTTAGACATAGGATTTGGCAACATCTTTAACAATTGGTGGACCACGTGATTTCACTTTCCAAAAGTAAACAAATGATTGCGATTTGGTTTGAACCTTCTTTTCATTGAGTTAAAGCATGAATGTCAACCGTGTTGTTAAATATTATCGAAACAATAAAAGAAGGCGAATTCAAAGTGCAAGTGAATCAATTGAAGAAAGTTTGGAAAGGAGTTCAGGAAGAAGGAGAAATAATTTGTTTCAATATTCTCAGAGTACTACCGAGATTTAAAATTAAGGTGCGTTTGCCAAACTGGAAATTGTTTTGGGCGTTTATACGTCAAATGTGGTGATTATGAAGCATTCTTTTAGAGAGCGTTTTAACAGCTTTACGATAAAATTTAAGTTTTTACGTGTACTTAAGTTTCGCAAATTTGTTTATAGAATTCCTTTTATGTATCTTGAAAATCTCATTTAACTTTTTTTCAGCACTTTTATTATTTTATGTGTTAGTTTCATTTGAATGTTCAATTTGTCTTGCGAATGCTTACAAAATTAAGTAAAACACCTTCAATGCCAAAACAATTTTCTATGTTGATTTAAGTTAAAGCATTAGAGGCAAATCTATTATTTTTTTCTAGGAATCATAGTGTCTTTATTGTAGCAAGCGAAGCGAGCATAGTTTTCATAGCAAACCTGGGAGGATTGCTACGTAATCTGCAGGGACAGTTAACGAGCGTTCCCAAGCTGGACTCAAATCCCCCTAATTGTAAAGAATTCTTTTAGAATAGATTCATTACTTTAAACGGTACGACATATCAATACATTTAAAAATTATTATTATTAGCACTAAGTCTTCGAAATTGTTCTGGCCAAAATGGTTTTATCTACTAACAAATTAGATGAGTTATTTGATTTTAAATCTTAAAGACCCAGTCTTGCCATTAAACAACATACCCAATTTGGTCTTTTAAAATCTTGAGAATAAGACTGAAACTCTAATACATATAGTCGTGTCAATAGGATACATACTGAATATTTAGTAAATCAATTTACAATATATAGATAGTAGCCTGAATACTGACAAAAATAAAAATTGATTTTTTAACTTGAGGCTACATCTTTTTTCACTTTGTTTGTACGCTTGAGAATACCATATTTCATTTTACAATATTGAAGGAAATTCCATATCCGTATTATTATTCATTCAAATTCATCTGTGTTTGACATTATAGAATTCACCAAGAATTTTTTCTGATATAAATCCCAGTTTTGTCCCAGTTGGTTACCAACTGTTTTTCAGCCGTAAACCATACTAAAAATAAAATAGGAATTTTTACAATATTTTTCCCAAGTTTTATTCAAGAAATGGAAATCATAAAAAAAATTTTAAATCAATTTTTAAAAGATCGATCGGGCTTTTAAGCGTCAAGAATGAGTTGTTGCTTTGTTTTCGCTACGCATACTTCAGATACTTAGGTATTACACTTGTGTATGGAATATGTCTATGAATTACATAACTGTGGTATACAAATCTTGAAATAACAGAATTTCATTCACGTCTGATTAAAGGGTAAATAAGTTAAGTGATTAATTTCTTGGTTCGCTTTTGGTTGGAAAGTTTTTTCGGAATTTATGAATAGGTCCCGCCATTCCACTGTAAAAATGTATACAAATAGTTTCAAACAATTCACCTCATCCGGAAAGCACATTCTTTTCATTCCCTTTCAGGCGCGAGTAATTATAAACATCATATTAGGGTCGGCGATCTCTCAGATCTCACATGTGTGCTCTTTATTTATTTCTCAATATTTATCATTAAATATAAGGTGACCAATCGTCCTCCTTTAGGGAGGAGAGTCCTGATTTTTAAAGTTCTTCTTCCTTCTTTTGTAAGTAGGAGAGTCCTTTTGCTTTCACCAGTTTCTAACGATTTTTAGACAAGCAAGAAACTGAGATTGCATGCTGATACTCTAGCTACAGCACTTGCCGTAAAATTCAATATGGAGGATATTTCTTGTTCAGATATTTACAATATAATGTATGATGCATTGACTAAAAATATTCATTCTAAGTACTCATTTAAATAATAATTGATAGGCATGTAAGCATAATTACAATATAAAATGTTACAAATGTTTTTATTACGGATTTATCATAGTATAATATATTATGTGTAATAATTCCATTTAGTAAAATGTTTCGTTTATTTAAGATATTTTTTCAATTCATTTGTGTTCTTTTTGTACTGTAAAAAAGTTGGTCATCTTATTAAATATTTAAAATATATGTATATCTCTACATATTATTTTATTTCTGTTACATTGCAAAAACATAGCCCAGCTTTCCTGAATATCATACTCTTTGCAAAAATTTCTTACTTCTAGAGGCAATGTCCGCCGGGCCCGGGGTAGAATACTGGTATACGGCTCGCCACAATGGCATGAGCCCCCTTAGCAGTTTGTGGATGTGGTGACTAATCAGCGAACGAAGTTTTTATTCCTGCTGCCCGGTGACAACCTGCATTATTGCGAAAAATCTGACTTCTTATCACCTGCTATAATTCCGATTAATATAATAGAGATTGAGAGTTTTATATTCAGAGTAACGGAGAGTAAAAATATAGTTCCACTCATTCCTGGCCCCATTAGTCTTGGATAAAAAAATGCTTTTGTAAATAAAGAAATATTCTTTTTTTCTTATCCAAGCCCTGCACACCCCTTCGTTTTTTTTGAAAATTATGCACAATTTCCAAAAAGAATTCACGAATTGTCTCTCCAGG
Organism: Araneus ventricosus; assembly: GCA_013235015.1. Taxonomy (NCBI): domain Eukaryota; kingdom Metazoa; phylum Arthropoda; class Arachnida; order Araneae; family Araneidae; genus Araneus; species Araneus ventricosus. The sequence continues at coordinate 31,250 of BGPR01005983.1, read as the reverse complement.
TTAAGTCCAATTTGTATTAAACAATTACAATTATATGCAACTTAAAATTTTTTTAATAAACAATACGCAAGAAAGAAAAAAACTAGTCACTTAACGCCCGGCGAACTGAATTGTAATTTTAGACCCTTGGTGAGGATTATTGTAGCATAAACTCCTTTAAAAATTACTCTTCAAAGATGTATGAAGATAGCTAAAATGGCACAACCTTCTGCCAACTGATATCAAGAATGAACGCAAAATATCGTCGCTTAACAAACAACACCACTTATCTCAATTTTTTGAAATTTCAAAGAAAGAGGAAGACAGTACTCGATTTTTCGCAACTAAAGGCGAATATTTCTGATTTTTGAACATCCGATATAAACATGAGGCCGTATGTTTCAACCAGACGTGAAAAAAATTCAGAAATATTCGTTTTTGGTGGCGAAAAATCGAGTACTGTCTTCCTCTTTCTTTGAAACTTCAAAAAATCGAGATGGTTTTGTTGCATGTTAAGCGACGATATGCTCGAGAAATTTGAGAGATCACTCGTACCTAACTGAGGGTTGAGTACAAACATTTACATCAATTTATTTTCAAAACTCTTCGTGAAGAAAATATTTTGTGTATATTATTTCTGCGTTGTGCAAACAAGCAACTCAATCTTCTTGGTAAACACCATCACATACTTTAATAAATTAACGTTATTACGTATGCAATGATACAAGAAATAGATACTTTCCTTCCTGGGAGAGCAATATTTTATCCTTCAGGGATCAGATAGTCTTCCGGATACAACAAATGCCAGATAAGACCTTCCGCTTTTATTCAGGAAGAAGAGAGACAACATAAACAAGTAAATAAAGCGATACCATCAACGTGTGGTATAATATCTTTTTTTCGCAGCATCTTTTCTCACTTGTAATAATCAGCGCCTAAGGTTAGATTTGGAGCTGCGACAAGCACTTTCGGTACACTTCAGTCTTCCTTTCTTTTTTTCTATTAGTTAGTGAATTCTTTTCGTATCTTCATTTCTACCTGTGATAAGCCCTTCGATTGGGGATCTGGCACAAATTTATGATGTTTAATTTTAAGTCTGATGACAAGTGGTCCCTATAGTTATTTTAAGAAGCATTAAGCCTAACTTGCTTTTTACACATGGTGTATTAGCTAATTAAGTGGGGTCAAATTTTAGATGGTCAGATTCAGCTAAAAGTATATGGTCATGGAAACGCTGTGGAAGGGGAAAAGGATGCATGGGTAAGAGAAGTATGATTAAAATGAGCTTAAACCCTTAAATATCACCTTTTATTTCTTATAAGATGACACCTTCTGTTTTAGATACGGGTTGCCGTTTTGATTCATCTTAAGATTCTTTTCATGATTATGGATTCCACGTAATTTTTGTATCAAATTATGGATCAATTTAATGATTAAATGTTAGTTTGTAAGACTAAATTCGATGCATGTACGGCGTACGAGCAAAACTGTTAAGTAGTTAATAAAAATAATTTTTAAAAAACCTATTTTTATTAGTTCACTAAAAAGTAAATTTTTTTATTTCATTTAATTTCTATGTTTTAGTTTTTAATTTATAATTAATTCATGTACATGTTATTAGTTTTTA